>VRLP01003976.1:47500-55337 GCA_009660295.1 Lophius piscatorius | reverse complement strand
CTCTCTCTCTCTCTCTCTCTCTCTCTCTCTCTCTCTCTCTCTCTCTCTCTCTCTCTCTCTCTCTCTCTCTCTCTCTCTCTCTCTCTCTCTCTCTCTCTCTCTCAGCAGATCAGCGCCTGGCTCTGCTTGAGTGTAGGCTCTATGCAACGCGTATCCTGTGTAAAGGGAATGGGTGGTTATGTGTCTATACTCAATTTCTGACACAAGGGGGAGCCTCCAAAATTGTGAGGCCGTAAATTTGCAACTATTTGGTTTGGTACAGATGTGGTGCACATGAATCGACTCGAGGTGATCTCTCTTGTAAACATTGTGGTTCACTCCAATTGTTCATATTTTTTACGTTCTTATCTTGTAAATATCACATTTTACTCCAGTAGTTTATCGTCGAAACCATGAACGATTTATTACAGCAGCAGATGTGTGATAATGAGTCTATTAGAAAGTCTTTGATGCTCAGACTATTTGGGGAGATTGAAGGGCTTTGCCCTGAGCAGAAGCATGGATTGAATACTTGGTGGTGGTGGCTGATGACTCTGCTGAGGGTGATGAATGATGAGACTGAGACTCCAAGGACGAGATGGGGAGGTGGAGGGCACGTAAACCAGCAGCATGCAATAGCTGGATGGATGGAGAGGGAGTCATATTCATAGATGGCAGCTGATGATGATGATGAGGTGATGATGAGGCTAATCATGCAGGTGTGACTCAGTGATAGGATGGATGAGGCTACCTGAATGGGTGCAGCCGAGATCAAGTGATGTCCCAGGCCGTGAAGCAGGTAATTGAGACCAAGTATTCGTGAAGGTGAGGATAAGAGCGGTGTGAGCAGTAACTGTGGACTGAGTGTGCAAGAGGATAGTCTTTCTGACTGAACTTTCGCTTTCTCTATGTACTACTGGAAAAGAAGCGCAGAGTAATCCCCACCAGAAATATGTTCTTCTTTCTTCACACAGCTACCGTGACGGTAACATGTGGAAAGAAAAAGAGGATATCGTCTTCTGAGCTTCCTGTTCTTTTACAGACATAGATGAGTGCGCTGGTAATCAGGGGTTCGGGCCGTGTGTCGAGCGGTGCCACAACTCACCTGGATCTTACCGATGCTCCTGCGGCTACGGACGCACCTTAGCCGGAGACGGACATGGCTGCATCGCCGAGTGTCCACCTGGGTACAGGAAGCAAGCGACAACACCTGGGAATTCAACCCTGCAGGCTCTCAGGGAGGAGTGTGTAGGTACGAGGAAAAAAGAATATAGATGCCTCTAACTCACGGTAAAGGTCTGAGCTTCCTGGTTGTGTCCACACGCAGATATGAACGAGTGCCAGGAGGAGGCGTGTGAGTGGCAGTGTGTCAACTTGCCGGGCTCTTATCGCTGCATCTGTCCCCGAGGATACACGCTCCAAGGTGATGGAAGACACTGCAAAGGTCAGGGTTTCCTTTAAACGCATCTCTAACGACACGGCGTCTGGGATGTGGGACACGTTCCTAATAGTGAAGACGCGTTAGTGCAACTGTTTGATTCAGTATATTGTCAGTGAAAGATGTGACTTGACTGAACTAGTTTAGAATATATCCCAGCGGTAGCATGTACTGTATATGCTGAAGAGTAAGGGGGCCGAGGGTTGAGCCCTGAGGGACACCACGGTTAATGGGAGAAGTCCACTTCATTTCTCACTTTATGGTAAATCTATAGTGGCTAAGATATTAAGTACTCAGCCTTAATACTTTTTCCATTTTTTTTTTCATGCTGAGGACATTTTAAAGGGGTTCTTAATAAAATATGATTAAAAAAAACACTTTAAACACATATTCTTCTCCGCTGATATGTAAGACCATTCTGAACAAGATTGATATTCATTAGCCGTCGTCTCCACTCCTAGCCCCCCCCTTTACCGAAAGCATTATTAGAAAGAAAAAAAAAAGTGAAGAATCCATTGAATTTTATGTGAGTTTCTATTTCCTTCCTGCTCCTCCAGACATTAACGAGTGCAGTCGTAAAAATGGAGGCTGCTCCCACCTGTGCCTGAACCAAAGAGGGGGGCATAAATGTGCTTGTCCCGCCTCCCACCGCCTCTCCTCCTACAGCTGGAAGAAGTGCGTGCCGAGGACGACGGCGACCGCCGGCTGAGCTGAAAGGCACCCGGAACTAAAAACTATCTGACTTATAGAGCAGCAGCTGGAGCCGTGATTGACAAGCTGGAACTCCTACTGCTGACTGGAACTCCTACTGCTGCCAGCGAACGAAGGGAGACTGTAGGAGGCCCAGAGAAGAAGGAGACGTCACCATTGTTAGTCAAATTATTTTATTAATATATGAATATACTTTGACAATAAATATACTTTTCTGATGGAATGAGTGGCAACTACATTTACAAGACCTCTGCCAGGGCCCAAACTATCCAACACATGTCAATCAATGCTTTGTGAACCTTTTCCCGCCCATCCACAAGGTTTCATGGGAATCAGTTCGGAGTTTTAAGGAGCCCCTCTAGTGATACTGACGAAACATTTTTTGTTTTTGTGTGGAATCTACTTAAAAACTCGTTCCCAGGAGGTAATAAGTCACTCCTGCACCTTATGAAGTCGACCACGAGATAATTATCCCGTGAAGTAATATTGCGTTCCCTGGACTTATTAAGTCGTGGACATCAGATGATTGTTTTTTTTTCATCAGTGTCAGCAGAGGAGCTTCGTAGTTTTTATATAAATAACAGGAAAATGTTGTATCACTCACTCAAAAGAAGAAAAAAAAAGTGCTGAGTCGTCCGCTTCATTCAGCGCCGGACTTTAGTGGGTTTTCTAAAGGTCCAGTCAGCATTTCTTTTCTTTTTTTTACAAAGTTTCAGGCAAATCTATTCAGCAGTTTTTCCGCAATCCTTCAAACAATCCTCCATGGCAGAGTTAATACCGCATGTTATTTATAGAATGTACAATATCAGTCAAAACAAATGTAAATAAATGTAAATGTTGTTGGTTCTGGTTAGCTATACTCGTATATGAACACTTTATCGTTTCCTGCTGTTAGCTCCAAACTCTGCACAAACCCTTACAATAGTAGGAGTTAACGCCCTCCTCAGACTTACAGACGCTGTCCATCAATATCCTCTCTGGTACTTTTCTCACGTCTGGCTGTTTTCCGTCTCCGTTTATACATCGTGAAATTACTTCACCTGTAAATACTGTATACCTGTAAAAACCCAACCAACGTGTCGGAAGCACAACCTCGTCTACATTCACCAACAAACACACCGCTCGCCGTGTCAGCAGTAAAACTCTGGGGTGACATTCGTACGCAATCAGATTAAATAATTGTCAGTCTTTATAGGAAAACATGCGACACTCACACTAAGACAAGAACATCAAGAGAACGGGGATTCTGAGTCCTAGACAGGTAACATTAATGTTCACGTTTCATCTACCTGACAGAATGAAGTATGAAGTGAGCTCTCAGATGGAACTTTGTTTTTTTAAGATTCAAAATTACATTTCTAACAGGAATATTTACGTTTAATTACTTTTCTGTAACATAATAAATGATCTGAGTGGAGGGAAAAAATTTGGATGCACAAATGACCAAACTTTTACCTCTGATAGCTGCTAGATCCAGGAGGATTTTAACTCATGACATAGTTATTTACAAAGTTACCGAGCCCCTCTGGTGACATTGAAAAAAAAAAGAAGAAATCTCGCAGCCACGACTTAATAAGGCGTGGGAACTACTTATCTTGTGGCCACGACTTAATAAGTTGTGGGAACAAGTTATCTGGTGGTCACAAACTAAAAAGTTGTGGGAACGAGTTGTCTAGTGGCCATGACGTAATAAGGCGTGGGAACGAGAAACTATTTCGTAGCCATGCTTTAATAAGGCTTGGTAACTATTTATTATTTATTTTACCATGATCTAATAAGGTGTGGGAACAGGTTATCTCGTGGCCACCACTTAAAAAGGGTTGGGAACGAGTTATCTGGTGGTCACGACTTAAAAAGGGGTGGGGATGAGTTATTTTGTGGCCATGACTTAATATGGCGTGGGAACAAGTTATCTCAATGTCACTAATTAAAAAGGCGTGGGAACAAGTTATCTTGTGGTCACAAATTAAAAAGGCGTGGGAACGAGTTATTTCGTGGCCATGACTTAATATGGCGTGGGAACAAGTTATCTCGTGGTCACGACTTAAAAAGGCGTGGGAACAAGTTCTCTCGTGGCCATGACTTAAAAAGGCGTGGGAACAAGTTATCTCGTGGTCACGACTTAAAAAGGCGTGGGAACAAGAAACTATTTCGTAGCCATGCTTCAATAAGGCTTGGGAACAAATTATTAATTCCTAGGCCATGACTTAATAAAGCGTGGGAACTGGTTATTATCTCTCGGCCACGAATTAATAAGCCGTGGGAACAAGATAATAAGTTGTACCAAATCCATAATAAGTCATGGCCACCAGATATTTTTTTTATTCTTCAATGTCACAATGTCAGTACAAAATAGATAAATGTTGACAGAATTTTCTCACACGCTACACCAAGAGCACAAAAGATGCACTAATATGTCTTTGCTAATGATAACTTACTTCAAGTCCCGTAAACATATAGTTGAGAAACGTTCGAGTAATAAATAAGTTCACAGGTTGGACTCAAACAGAACAAAAAATAATAAAAATTCTTATTTAGTGTTTTGCAACCAGCTGCCACGGCTATGACTTTACATCCGTGTGTGAGTTTACTCACGAGTGAAGACGAGCACCATATGAACTGTATGAGGTGATGATGAAACGTTGTATTTCGAGTCCGTCTAAGTGTTTTCAAGTCCGTAGCAACGAGACACGTGTCAGCTTTGTGTTTTGTTTTTGTCTACTGCATCAGGCAGCTGGAACTGGGCAAGAAGTCCTGGACATAAGTTATCACCGCCTTGGACAGATAGGTCATGGTACCATAACCTCCACTGGGTGCGCTATCGTAGAAGAAGTTGCAGATTCCAGTAGCTGGGTCCTTCTCCAGGAAGTAGTCGCAGGCACTGTGGGATTTCTGAGACAGTAGAAGACGAGTAGAGTAAATAATGAATATGCATAACTAGGCCTACGTGTTTATCCCCCGGAAAGCCCCCAATCCCCTGTGTTGTACAAGCAATGCCCCTGATTAAACTCCTCAAAAAAGATTTGAGGTTATATCTGAAAAAAAACTGTGTTTATATACAGCGGTACCTCCGTTTACCAGCTAATTCGTTGCGAGACCAAAACAAATTTCTCCATTCAAATAAATGGAAATCCCATTATTTGGTTCCATATCCCAAACATATTCATATAAAAGTCACATTCCATGTTATTTTAAACAGAGTAAAAGTAATTTTACTAACAAACAGCAATGATAAATGATATAAAAGCCGGCAGATTCTGGCTCACTTAACTTCACCTCACTAGATTCCTTCCAAACGTAAGCGGAGACTTTTCTGTGAGTGTATGACGCTAACTGAGAGCGAGCGCGATATATATATATATATATATATATATATATATGATAAATACAAAATAATTCTCTCTGAGACGAGTCATGTGCACAAAATTTGGACTAAATCAAACCAACGATTGAGAAATTATGTTTGAAAAACAGCGTTTTTAATGAAATTTTTAAAAAGAAATCTCCGCTAGTAAGTAAAATATGAACTATTAGAGTCTAAATGTTTATATATACAATATAGATCTAATCAATGCATCTAATTTGGCTTAAATCAGACTTCATTCGCTTCAGAAATTATTGCCCGAAAAACTTTGGAGACAACGCTCCCCCTAGTGGTGGGAATATGCAACAGACCATTCCCATTAAGAATCCAGTTCTTCCTCTCACTAAGATCTACGGGGATATAACATTTGAAAATGATCCGTGCAACAGTGTCTGAGTTATTATGCTAAAACAAAGGATTTGCGGACACAGCAGCGGCGATGACGATTCCTCAAATATCCCTGATATTTCGGGGACATAAATTTATGAAAATCCTGTCAATCAACTCCTGCCGGTAGCGGTACCTGGTCACTGATGAAGAAGTCATTGGCCAAATGCAGGACGCGGTCCACTTGGACTATACCGCCGATTCTGTCCACGTCCACATCAGCTACCAGGCCAAGAACCATCATCGTCTCCACCAGCAGCTGCCGATACTCCGGTTGAGGGACGTGGTTCAGGACCGACTCCACCTGCACCGCAAACTTGATCTCCCCTGCTGTCATCTGCACGGACCACACAGAATCACGCACAGGAAGTTCTGCATCCAGTTTCGGCGGCGAGTGTGAAACGCTACCTCTCTTGTAGTAGAAGAGGGTAAGACGTATCCGTCGATGGACAGGCCGTGGCACTTCTGCAGGATCTTCCAGACCTTCTGGTAGAAACCCACAGGTACTCTGTTGATGGCTCCGTCCAGCCGGCGTCTCCTCAGCCACTGGCCTTGCCTCTCCTCCCAGTTCAACTGTCCGTCTCCCGGTCCAACAGGGGACAGGATCCCACTGGGAGTGGAGGGAGAGCTGCAGCGCTGCGGTGAGAAGGGTGGAGGATTAAAGAACATTTACCGGACCGCTTAACTGAATCTCAACCTTATGTCCACGTATCTTAAATGTGTTCCGTATAAACACGTTTGGGTCTCTGTCACAAACTCTTTGGGATCTCAACATTTATTTACAAATAAGAAATGAGTTCCATCTAATTTTATTTCCATGTTTTTTCTCCACCAAAGAGAGAGAGAGCGAGAGAGAGAGAGAGGTTTGTTTGTCTGTTTAACTGATTGTACTAACAAATAGTTGAAGGATTTTCATAAAACCTGGAGTGGATCCGGATAAAAACGGATCCATGTATTTCTCCAGAAACGTCCTCTTGATTTTAGATTTTATTCAAATTGAAATGCCTTCTGTGTGTAAAAGACACAGGTGTCTTTTACATCTCCTTCAGGGAAGTTTAGCAGTCTGAGATGTTGGTACTTCTGGGCCGCTGAGCGGATGCTTTTAAGGTTTGTCAAACTGTGTACAAACATGGGCTTTTAAATACATGTACATATGGTTAACATCTTTACTGAGCACAGTGGCCATCATTCATGCATATTGATGAGATGCTTTATTACACTTGGCAAAACAAGAACTCCCAGCAGACACAGGAACAGGATAAGGCTGACATTATTGTATGTTTTTTTTTTTATAAATAACAATGAAGCTACTTGGTGTTCATAGGATGTGTTTATAGCCAAAGCCAAACGCAGCTCATGCCGCCGTCCATTCTTTTCAAAACCTCAAACTAGACCAGCAAGGGTATATCCCAGAAAAAAGCCCCCAATCCCCGTGGTACAATCGACCCAACCGTCTGAACCCCTCAAATGAAATGTGACTGATTTAATAATTTCAAACGGTCCAGACTCAACCTAACTATTTCTGAAGTCAGCAGTCTGCTCTGAGATCAGATCCCATAGTGACTCAATAATGAAGATAAATACAGTTAAACAGTTTTTCTGAGCTCCGGAAAAAAACAAGACAGATTTCCTTCAATTCACAGGAGCTAAATTTAGACACAATAGAACTTACGGTTGGTAAGCTACGGACTATAAATTGCATTTTCCACAAAAAGTGACAAATTTGGACTAAATCAGACAAACGGTTGAGAAAAGATGGCCCAAAGGCTTTTGGTGATAAAGCAGAAATGGACGATTGAACTGTCCAAAATTAACTCCAGTTCCTCCTCGCACTAAAACCTATGGGGGCATACATTTTTTTTAAATCATCCACAAAATCGCTTTTGAGTTATCACGTTAGCGTGAAGGATCTGGGGCGCTTCATTGTGATACTGATGAAACAGAACCCCGGGAAAGAG
>VRLP01003976.1:0-42500 GCA_009660295.1 Lophius piscatorius | reverse complement strand
AACTCACGGGGCATGTTCAGGCCCTGAACCTGTGCCATAAACGACAGGATGTCTCTGGTGGTGTGTTCAGCGCTGAAGACGTGGTGCTGCCCCCGCTGGATGGGAGGAAGATGGGACTTGGTGGCGGTGCTGTGGAGCAGCTGGGTGAGGTACTGGTCAAACATGTCTTTTGAGCCTTCTGGAATCAAATAGAAACAAATCCATCGGTTGGGCATGAAAATCCAACATGACACACCTCCTTCGTCACCACCTACCTGTGGGGCCACAGTTGTTGTACTCCTCCCCATATTCATCATTTTCTTCCGCCTCATCCTCCAGTAAGCTGTCACCGTTCTCCTCATCCAGGAAGCTGAGGTGAGTGTGGAACGAAGTGGTCTTGAAGCTGGAGAGGTCTGACATCTGCACCCTGGGTTAACATTCACATAAAGTAACGACCATCGTTACGTGAAAAGAACGTATCGATGGTACCGGCGGTAATAATGGGACGAACACCGACCTCGCTCCGGCGAAATAGCCATCCTCTAGCTTCCTGAGGGTAGATAGAATGCAGGGATCAAGGGCATCTCCGTCTTCAACTGGACCCCACAAGTAAATGATGTGAACATAAATACACATAAAGAAACATAAATACAGTTACATAAATACACAAAACCCAATGGAAATATACAGGATTTATATTCAAAGATAGAGCTCAATGCTTGGAAACCAAACGCATCCGATATTCTATGACACAACTCGCACGTGTTTTTTTTTGTTGCTCTTATCGACGTAATGTGTCGAAATGAAAGAAGAAATTTATGACAATGAATTGCATAAAAATAAAACAATTGAGTTGACGAGATCAAAATCGTAACGAGAAGAAAACACGTAATTTTACGTTAAAAAAAGTCGTAATTTTACGAGGAGACGCAATTTTTACGAGAAAAATGTCGGAATTCTACGAGAAAAATGTCGGAATTTTTACGAGAAAAATGTCGGAGTTCTACGAGAAAAATGTGGGAATTTTCACGAGAAAAACAGTTGTTAGTTTTACTAGAATAAATTCATGGTCTTAGGCTGCTCACTGAAGGGGATACGAGGAACGTGGAGCATCTTTTTTCAGCTATATTTAGTCGTAACATGATGTAGATGGAGGCTTATATAATAAACAGGGATCCTAAATAAATCTGAGTACTTCACAAACACATCAAAGCGCATCGGAGGCTGTGCATGTGTGTGTGTGTGTGTGTGTGTGTGTGTGAGCGCTTGCACATCACGACCACCAACACACACGATGACACCCATGCACAACTGGCTTCTCGCCAGTTTAAAAATTATGACTTTATTCTCGTAAAAATACGATTCCATTCTCGGACAATTACGACTGTATTCTCAAAGACCCCCCCCCCCGGCCCACACATGATGCATTCAAGGCTGAGAGTTTTATTACCCAGCATGCTGCTGGTGATGGGGAATGTGAGCGTGGGACGTCCCGTCATCCTCCAGCACGAGGAGAGATAGGCCAGCTCTGTCCGTAACATCTCCACGATCATCTGGTTGTCCAGGGCCAGGTAGAAGTGGCGCTGATCCAGGAACTGGACAGAAAGCAGAGAGAAGAAGAACGGAGAGAAGAAGAACGGAGAGAAGAAGAACGGAGAGAAATGCGCTGAAAGGAGGAAACCAGAATCTGAAGGATTGATTACTAACACCTTCTAATATTCTCAACATGTCCAGCTTGTTTTACCTGCGGGGTGAAAATATAAGGACGATTTCTGATCTCATAGAATTTGGATGTTCCCAGAACTCCAATGTGTCTGTAGGGTCGCCCACTCAGATTCAGTTTCTTGCAGTTTCCTGAAGTAATAATAAAGATATTAGTTGTAATAATGTAATAATGCACAAACACAGTCATACACACATGCACACAAAGACACACATACACACCCACACACATTGGCACACACATACAAACATACATGTATACACACACGCACACAAAGACACACACATACCCACCCACATATACACAGATAAACACACGCACACACACACACACACATACCTTGACACACACACAAAGACACACACACACAAACACAGACAGACACACACATTGACACACACACACACTCAAACACATTGACACACACACACACACACACACACACACACACACACACACACACACACTGGTACAGGAGCGCCTGTTTACCCAGCCTGACATAGACGTGGCTCAGGATGCGAGCAGGCATGACTCTGATGGGCGACACCTCTGACATCGTCTGGACCACGATCCCATGATCACTCAGCAAATCCTGGATCGCCTCGGACTCGGCAAGAACGCAGACTGACGCACACACACACATGAAATATATTATTATTATTATATATTATTATACCTCGCCTCATGAAATCCAAAACAGCAGAACAACACTTGAAAGATACACGTTTGATATGTGGGAGATAAAAGTCAGACTTCCTTCTCCATTCTTAAGTTTTCTTCCACGTAAACTTATGTCATCAGAGTAACGGGAGCCTCACCGACGCCACGGGAGGGAAACACTCCCAGCGACCCGCTGGACCAAACTTAAATCTTTATAATGGTATTACATTTCCCTCAAACACTAGACCTACACTGTCGTCCCTGACGGCCAGGATATATCCCAGAAAAGCCCCCAATCCCCTGCATTGTACAAGCAGTGTGATTAAAAAAGAACTATTAAGTAAAATATGATATATGGACCTGGAAAACATTGTTTTTCAGAATAATAGCTCCGACTAGCAAGCATAAATATGAACTATTATTGGTGGCTGAAATATACAACAAATCTTTCCCAAAATCAATCCAGTTCTTCCTCGCACTAAGGTCTATGGGGAATAACATTTGAAAACGATCCATGGAATAATTTTGGAGCTATGGCGTCAACCCAAAGGATCTGCGGTGGACAAGGCGATGAGAACTCGACTTTTCAGGGATTTCACAACCCATCACCAACCTTGTACAACGACATCTGGCTTGAAGTTTGTAGAGAACCTCCTGTTGAGAGGGTCCACCTCTCCTGGTGCCAAGAAGCCCTGGTAATAAAACACAGATAGATAGATAGAAACCTTATTAATCCCAATGTTAATATAATGTATAAATGTTAATATAATGTATAATGTTACATATATGAGCATTATATGTGTGTTTGAGTGTGTTTATGTTTATATATATATATGTATATGTGTGTGTGTGTGTGTGTGTGTATACACATTATTCATATTATCCCCCTAATTTTCCATTATAAAAAATATTTTTTTAACTTGTTCACTGTTTTCATTATTCATTTAAGTATAATTGAGTATGAAATTGAAGTTGAAAAAACTTCATTCTAATCGTGTCACTACTGGAAGTTATTTTTTAAATTGCTATAAATGATCTTTTTAAATTGTTTAGTATTTGTCTTAAACACTGTGGGAATTAATTCATATCATATTTGTGTACCAATAATAAGAAAAAATATTTGTATTTGTATTTTCAGTTCTTTGAAGGTAAAAAGGTAAAACTCAAAAGATTTTAACAATTCCCAAAAGGGCAATTTCACTTTTTTTTTATATCAATAATACATATTTTCCCATTTTCCCACTGCACTATAAATAATAATAAGTTCACTGGTAACACACAATTAGATTATGTATTATTGAGTCTAAAATTGAAGTTGAAAATACTTCGTCCTAATTGTGTCACCAGTGGAAGTTATTTTTTAAAATCGCGAAAAAATGATCTTTTTACATTGTTTAATATTTGGTGTGCTAGAACGCCACGGCCATTTCTGGGTTAAATGAGAATATTCTTCCTTTAAATTGGAGCTTATTTATTGTTCTTGAGTCTATTTGTTTTAAATGCTTTATGTAAATTACATTTTTTTGTGTAGTTGTTGTCATTGTGTTTGTGAACTGTGATTTATTTCAAATGTATATTTCGTATTCCCATCGTGTAAAATACGCAGACCACCGGAAGAATGTCATAAGGGCATCTTAATAAACAAACAAACAAACAAACAGTAACAACGTGCTGCCAGCTAACGTCAGAGGTGGCGAACAGGGGTCGCGTTCTACCTCAGCCAGCAGGCAGCCCAGGATGTAGAGGGATTGACCCCACATGTGTGGCAGCTGCCCCATGGCCACTCTGTCCACGGAGTGGGGATTGCTGTACTCCTCCTCCACCTGCAAGAGGCACAAACACATCCTCTTTCTTGTGTGGATGCCTCAGAACACAGACCCAGATGGAAAATCTCCGACATTACTTTGTTACCGACGCGATTA
Source organism: Lophius piscatorius (assembly GCA_009660295.1). Lineage (NCBI taxonomy): Eukaryota > Metazoa > Chordata > Actinopteri > Lophiiformes > Lophiidae > Lophius > Lophius piscatorius. Next base: position 38,216 of record VRLP01003976.1, on the reverse strand, counting down.
TACGTCAGGGGTGTCAAACTCAATCGCAGAAGGGGGCCAAAACTAAAGATGGAGTCCAAATGGAGGGCCGAACAGGTCTCAAAGCGGCCATTTTTAAATCTTGAGGTATTTTTTTTTTTTTATTATTCAGAGTTTATTATTGAACTCTGGACAAACCATAGGAAAAGAAAAAACTGAAATTACTGATTAAATTCAAAATAGATCGGCATGACTGAATTTTATGTCTCCGTCGCTACCACCAACGTTTCACTGAATAATTTAACAATATTGTTGTTAACAATATCAACAACAATGAACTTTAAATGTCTCTTTGTAAATGTCTCCACTGATTCAGAAATTTTCGGTCTTCCGTCACAATAAAACAGTAAAAAGCAGAAAACAGTCATGAACAGCCTAACGGTGTGTTTCACATTAAATATATTAAAATATAGTATTTCACAATCACTTCATGTGTTTTCTTGTTTTTAAACGCAGCAGCACCGACGCATGTTGAACGTGTGACACGTTAATACGCGCGAGCGACTTACTAATACGTTTATTATTCATCGTTTTTTTAAAAAGATTTATCAAATATATCTCCCCCCGTTCTCCGTAGCATCTCCTCTAAGGATTAATATGATGTTTATCGGAGTGAGTGGATGAAAGCTGAGAACTGAGGAGCGGGGAGAAGCGCTGGCGCTATTGATTGACGTGCCGGATGATCGCAGCACAGACCGGAGACCGGAAACAGGAAGTGATGTCACAAGCTATGTCTCTAAAAAAAACAAGTTGATTTTACAGAACACCTTCATTTGTGTGTGAAAATGCGGAATTACTGCCGTTGTTTTGACGCCGTTATAAAAACCAAGGTAACCAAACCACACAGAAAAAAAACAAGGTCATATATATATATATATATATACACAGCTAATAGCAAAAGCAGATAAACTTAAACTAATATTGTTGATCCATCTAAACTTGATCCGTTTTACAAATGTTACCAGGTCATGTGACACCAATATTCTAAGATTTTGAGTGACTCTAACGAGATTCTACGAAACGTAATGAATGAAACTCTGAGAATGATTCATGAAAACAGCCCAAAAATACTTTCAGAGTTCTGTCGTCTACATGAAGCACACTTTCTTCAGGATGTCTTCGGATACTTGACTTGAATAAGACCGGAACAAAGGTGGGTCTGATCTATTTATACCTTGTCGTGAGGTACCGCGTAGAGTTCTGGCAGGAGTTTGATGCCGTTCTTCCCCCGGATCAGAACGCCCTCCAGAGCCTCGCGGTACTCCTGCACCTGTGCCGGACAAGCAGTAACTAGTTCATGACGGTGAATACAGTAAAAACAAAAACAGCCTGCTGGCTTTTAAATACCTGCACTTGATCTCCAGCAAAGATTCCATCCAGGATCAGATAAGTCCAGAACACGGGCCACTCACATTCAATGTTCTCAAACAGCTTCAGCTCTGCGGGGTCATAGTGCAGCCGGGACGGGTCCTGGTGACACACCGGCCAGGAACCAGCATAGAAACATCAATTTACTCTATATATACAATTTCCTTAAAAAAAACTGGGCCCACTCTGTCGTCCCTTACAGCAAGGGTCGGTCCATGAAAAGCCCCCAATGCCATGCGTTGTACTCCGGAAATTAAATGTGACTCATTAATAAACTGAAAAAGTCAATATTGACTCAACCTGACTATTTCTATGAAATCACTAATATTCTCTAGGATCAGATATAGTGTCAATCAATTCCTATGGGCTAGATTTAGATACAATTGGTCTTATGGTTGGGAAGTTAAGGACGAGAAACTGTGTTTTCCAGGAAAAGCTCCGACTAATGAATAAAAGATGAAATACAATAGTGAAAATATATATATATATTTATATATATATATATATAAACAGGATAGATTTTGTTGTTTCGATGATATGAGCCCCTATGAACATAATTGGACCCATTGCTGGGAAGTAAGTCAGGATTCTGTACAAAGATTCCCTACTGATGGAAATATGAACAATTACCGTAAAATATGACAAATTCAACTTAGATCTACCCTTAAAGAGTTAAATATGAACAAATAGAGTTAAATGTGACATAAACAGGATAGATCTCCTCGATTCGATTCATATGCACCAAATTAAGACTAACTCAGACCGATGGTTGAGAAATTATGGCCCATAAAGTTTTCAGGACAAAACTTCCCCTAGTGGCGGAAATATGCAACTGCCCTCTCCCAAAACGAATCCAGTCCTTCTTCGTCGTCTAAGGTCTATGTAGACTTAAAATTTGAAATGATCCATAAAATGGGTTTTGAGTTATCCCGTTAACACGGAGGACCTGTGGTGGCGGCGAGGATTCCATAATATCCCCGTCTTTTCAGAAATATAATCACAGCAATCTAATACGTTACCTCTTTAGGGCAGTGATACCCATCCCTGATGAAGCGGCAGCAGCCATAGCGACCCTGAAATCATATCAGAGTGGGTATTTTAGTACCTACAAGTACTAGAATACACTACAAGTTAGTGTTTACTAACTTGAATGCATGTTTGAGTAATAATTAGAGTTTAATGTACTGAATTCTACAACTTCATCGTCCAAATCAGGCGATTCCTGTTTTATTAGGTCGTACCTGCAGTTTGCTTATGATTTCCGACTTAGTGATGGCCACCAGGTCGGCGTCTTCAATAGCAAAAGCAGGGAAGGAAATGATTGACAGGAGGCCGGCGTCTATCTCCTTAGAAGTTGAGGCTCTTGGCAACATGGAGCACAGGATGGACTGAGGGAAGACACACAGACCGGTGAGTAGAGCTGATGCTGAGACACTGAGGCGGGGAGAGGAGGCGCCGTCGGTACCTGACAATGTTCCACTTCGTCGGGTAAGACGTGGATGACAGACTTGGGCCCACCATGGGCGCCAAAAAGATCAAGCTCATCTATGGCCTCCAGAGCTGCCTGCAAAACACCCACATGTGAGTAAACACATGCAGATCAGTCCAGCCGCGATACACCGGTTTACATCATCGCGGTCATTAAAAATGAAAAGATGAATATGGTGTAAATTGGAGATCGGACTCTTTCTTTATATTTGCGTGCACTTTATTCCTGTATTTTAATTTACATATGTATTTTTTAATTCCTAAATGTTGGAATGTTGGAAATGTTGGATATGTGTGTATATATGTTTGTAGATAGGTGTGTGTGTATATATTTATATATATGTGTATATGAGTATATATATGTATATATGCATATATATGTGTGTGTGTGTATATATATATATATATATATATATAGAATGTGTCATAACAATAAATGAAATGTGAGGCTGCTCTACCTTAGCGATTCCTACAGAGCTGCCGTTGAGTTCAGGGATGCCCTGGTTGGTCTTGTCGCCTCGCTCCCACATACCATAATCCTACAGAGGCAAGAAAAGTCAAGGCATCATTTCCCCCCAAATTCAACATTTATGTCACATTTAATCGTAATCGGAGTACTCCTGTCATTTATTACTGCTCTACGTCCTGGTGGAGGGTTCTCAAATTACCCACAATTCTGCATTGCAGATGTTTTGACTGATGTCGACGTCGCTGACGAGAACGGATGTTTCAATCTCAACCTACGACATTTCTTTTCATTGTAATTTTATTCCTACGCAAAATTGTTATCTGCATGTTTTTTTTTAACTCGGTGCACCGCTGCCCTTCTTAGCCAGGACTCTCCCGAAAAAAAGAGTTGTTTGATCTCAAAAGAGTCTTTGCCGGTAAAATAAAGGATACATTTAAAAATAAATAAATAAAAAATTCACCTAGGCCTACGCTGTCAGCAAGGGCATATCCAGGAAAAGACCCCAATCCCCTGCGTAGTACGAGCAATCCCCCTGATTGAACACCTCAAATTAAATTTGAATACGTCGTACCAACAGTAAGGTAGTTATAATCGAAAAAGTTTTAGGGCTCCTCCTAGTGGCTAAGATACAAACTATTAGAGTAAAATAGAATATGTAAATGAGATAGGTCTCCAATAATCACAGCATCTTCATCTTTTTCTGAGTTTCTGACCAAATTTAGGTTTACCAATAAACCCAGCAGTACGTTCAGGTGTGTTATGGCGGCGTGAGCTAACGTAGCCTCCTGCTGCTCACCTCTTGAAGATGATACCTGGGATACGGGGCTCTGGTAAACTCACGTCTTTAACTCCACACTCAAACTTCAATGTTGCCTTTAGGCGCATCACGGATATTTCACGCGCATTACGGATGAAGTTCTCCTTTCATTTTTACAACCCTCTCAAACCAGAAGAAATGCGTTGCTCACCGCCACTTTGTACGCAGCCTCTATGTAGAAGACCAAGTTCTGAATGAAGGCGACTTCATCCAGGTTTGAGATGATGCGCAGACCTGTGTGATGAAGCGACATTCTCAGTGGCCCACTCATGTTGTTTGCTGCACAATAAGTGTGTGTTCTGTTCAGGGCAGTCGGGTTCTTGCATGGTCCCCCTCCCCGTTTGTATCCTATCTGTATATTACCTGAGGCTGTCATCTGTGCCAGCATCAGCAGGTAAATGGAGGTGGCGTCTACCTGAAGGTGGCCCCACTGGTCGTCCCCGACCACCGTCGCACAGGTGGGCGTGTCGTATTTGGCATGTAAGCAATCCTTTGTGCTCTGGGTGCATTTGAACTTCTCCACCTTGTCCACCTGCAGACACATAATGCCAAATACACACCGATAGAAGTGGTGGGATTATCATTAAAGACAAACCGGAAAAAAAAAAAACAGACTCTCCTTAATAGTTGTGGGCGACTCAGTCGATATTTTAAGGCAAAGTAATGATGATCTTTCGATTTTTTAAATTTTTTAATTTAACCTACTATTTAAAAATTGGAACATTCTTTGTCTGTAAAAACGTTATTTTAAAAAAAATGAAAAATATAAATGCATCATTATAAATATCAAAGATGGTTTTGATCCTATGAAGCCTCTAAAACAAGAAAGAGTGATTCATAGTCCTGTTAGATGTTCCTGATCACCCTGTTGTTTTTGACTCCTCGACATCCCAGAGTCTCTTCTGCTGGTGGCGACGCTTCAGTAGGCGAGGATGAAGCATCTTAGCTTAATGGCTCCCTGAGCATTTCAGCAGTTTCACATTGAGCTGTCAATTTGGCGTCTTCGACTCATTTCAAGCATTTTCAAGCAAACATTGTTTAATATTTCTCATTCTCACGTTTAATTAAATCCCCGAAATATCTGGGAACTGTGTTTTTTTTCTTGTATATTCCTTCCGCAAGTTGACTAATCTCCGTTTCATCAATTTATTTGGTCTTTATTTCGAATTCCTGCTAATGTTTCGGCTACCGCCTTACTCAGAGCGGGAGAGAGAGCGAAGCTGGAGATCGGGTAAATTTATAAGAAGCTAGTGGCCTTCGATTAAGGAATCGTATCCGCCTAGGATCCGTCTTGTTAGCGCGATAACTCAAAAACAACTTCACGGCTCATTTTCAAATTACATAACCACAAAGACCTTAATGCGAGAAAGGACTGGAGTGATTTTGGGAAAGGTCAGTTGCATATTTCCTCCACTAGGGGGAGCTTTATCCCCAAAAGTTTTTGGGCCATTATTTCTCAACCACTGATACGATTCAGTCCAAATTGGATGCATATGAATTGCCTTGAAGAGATTTATCTTGTATATATATCGTGTTTTACTCTTAATAATTCAAATTCTACTCAAGAGGGGAACTTTTTTTACAAAAAAAAACATACGTATGGTCATACGGCTGAACCATCCATCCGATTTAGTCCAGATTTGGTGCCTTTGATTCGACCCGAGGAGATCTATCGTTCATATATCATATTTTTAGAGTAATAGTTCATTATAATAGTTTTAACAGTTTGTATTTTATTAACTGTGTGTTCCTCGATCGACCTGTCGACCATCGTCAACATGAGAAGGTTCGGTTTGGTCACTTTAGTTTGACATGCTTGAAAATGACAGATGAGAGCAGTTTTTTTTTTCAGAACCAGATTCCAGATGTATGAACTTTTTCTACCAGCAGGATGTTTGGTGACATCACCACCTGGTGTCTTACCTGTCTCATCATGCACTGCAGAAGCCCCTGCATCAGTTTCACCACACTCTGGGGACAAACAACCACAGCTGCATTAGCAAACCGTGAACCCCGCAACAAAACGCCTCTTTAATCCAGATGTTCGGGGCGGACGTTGATGTTATTGACTGTTTGAATACATTTGAGTATAACTATAAATGATGATTGAATAATTAACCTGTTCTGATCTTTACATACCAGAAAATACACTTAAAATAGCTGCAGGTGTGTTTGTACAACCTTTGTTTTTCAGAATTCAGTGTATATGGATCGACTCACGGAGATCTATATATATATATATAGATATATCTATATATATATCTATATATTCTCCTTCTTGTTTTCAACATCAAACTGAAGACGGGATACTCTCTCTGGGTTTTCTGCTGTATTCATTCAACGGTCGCCAACATTCGTACATTCCAATCAATGAGAACAACAAACACCAACAGCTTTCTAGGGGAGGATATTTGACCCGGCGTAAGAGGTCGAACAAACAGTTCCTGGCGCGCACGTTAACCCTCTCCTCGTCCACCGCGTCACAAACACACCTGCTCCAGCTCGTAGGCCTTGGCCTTGTCTTCATCGCGATCTGCATTCTTGCGGTAGGCCATGCCCAGACCCCACACAGCCAAGACGCTGTAGACGTTGTCCCTCACCCAGGCATCCGTCTTCTGGGCGCTGGCAGGCAGGAGGCCTGTCACCGCGTCCTGACAGCGACACACACACACACACACACAAGGGATCAGTTTTCAATGAGGACTGAGACTAGAATTAAACTCAATTCCATCCACTAAAATGTCTTTCTTCTCATTGTATATATACAACAAAATTGAAAATTCCGTCCTCATCTGTGCAAAAGAGTAGTAAAAAAAAAAAGGAGCTCATAATACTGTGAAAAAAACGCTAAAAATACAAAATGGCTTTATACTGACGAGCTGCTTTGATTCAAAGAGAATATTTTTTGTTTGTCATTTTTTTGTGTCAATCTCTATTTTCTGGCAATCACATTCTTAATCCATCATTTTGTGTATTATTACAACAGAAAACATCAGAAATTAAAAGAAAAAAAGAAAAAAAGTCCAGTCTTCAGAGGTGGAACCTTTCAACAGGAGATTCTCGCATTAACTCCAAATGTTTTCAGGTCATAACTTCTCAACCGTTTGTCCGATTCACTCCAAATTTGGTGCAAATAATCCGTTTGAGGAGATTTATCTTGTCACTAGTTAACTGTATTTATCTTCATTATTGAGTCACTATGGGATCTGATCTCAGAGCAGACTGCTGACTTCATAGAAATAGTATTAGCGATAGTAAACAGTAGTAGAAATAGTATTAATGAGTCACATTTGATTTGAGGAGTTCAATCAGGAGTATTGTTTTTACAACGCAGGGGATTGGGGGCTCTTCAGGGACATACCCTTGTTGTCTCGGCTTTTGGTTTTGAAAATCATTCAAAACCGGGCAGCTATAGTTCAGGAGGTAGAGTGGTCGTCCTCCAACCAGCAGGTCAGCAGTTTGATCCTCAAACTGATCCTTTTTATACTCGAGCAAGACCCTGAACCCCAATTAACTTAATTATTTGATGGGTCATATTCCATTGTTTTACATAAAAATTACTCCACTGATAGTCTCAACTGTAAATGATTTAATTTGGCACTAACAGTTACACCTGACAGTGTTTTATTATTATACAGCCACACCAGAATAAGGACTTAAACATTTGCACGTGCCTTGTAAGAAAAGCCGGTTACTAGTTTCTCTTCATAGTCTACGCTGTGGGTCAGAGTTTTATGTCGCCAGCTGTTGACTATCCATAAGAGTGAGCTAAGTGCGGATAGATAAAAGTGCATAGTTTCCTAGTCCTCAGTCTATTCCAGGGGCTGAACTTTGCTCTTGTCTTGTTTATTCCCATGCGGCTCAATCTGGCTGAGCCTGAACCGGCACAGAATGCATGTGAGACACATTCCTGCAGGACGTCTTATTCAAAACAAGACAAGGTCCTTGCTTGCAACATAAAGTGGTGGTGGTGGGGGGGGCTCAGGTTTTTAACTACAGTTTAACTCAATGAGTTTTACAAATGCAGATTATACACCTAGTATGTTGTTTGAAAGAAAACCTGAAGATCTATTTTCCCCAGAAGAGTGTTATCACCATCCTGGTGTGCAAAAAGGCGTAGTTACACTGTAATAACATGGTCGACAGTGTAATCTGAGTACTTCTCGCACCGTTTTACAAATGTGCAACTTCACAGCATCGATCTTTCTGCTGCATCCTACGTCTGGACTCACCTGGTGCCGCAGGATGGTCTCCTGGATCAGCCTGGCATATCCATCCAGCCTCACTCCCGAGTTACTGCGGCTCCTCATCCTCACTGATCCTCACTGTTCCTCACTGATCCTCACTGATCCTCACTGGTCACTGCACAGACAGTTGACAGGGCTTAAAGCTTGGTCGGTAGATGTGCCTCTGTGATAAACACAAGGTTATTTACTTATCACGCAGGATCCCATCTCTGCAGGGGGATATGATAGGACACCTTCTGCAGAGAGGCAGCTCTGCTCGAGGTTGTCAGCCCACAAGAATTTCAGCTTTGTGATGATTAACAACCCTTATTTCCACACAAACAGCACACAGTTGCTCTCGAGCTGCTCGGGATGTAGAGTCAGGAAGTACAGATAGGCGCGCGTGACGTTTCACCGTGAGATTCGTGCGCAGATTGCGTGTCGGCCTTGTACAGTCAGTCTGCAAAAACACATGATGTTCCTGTAGTTCCCTTATCCGACAGCAGGGGGCGACACTTCCTCTTCTTCCATAGTTGATGACGGCACAGCGTGTATAAATACGACTTTGAGGTACTTGTACCTTAACTTTATTGCATTTTGGAGACAAATATTACATTATTTTCCACATTTGTACATTTACTCCATAGCTGTATGTGAACTGGGAAGCTTTGCACACTGAAATTAAAAAGGTACCTGTGTTTCTACATTCTATATTCTATAGATAATCAACATACTATATACATATAAACATATTATTATTATTCCCTATTATGTTATTTATAATTTGTTATACTTATATGGCACAGCACTTAGCGTTTATATTCTATTCTATTTCTATTTATCATATTTGTATAATATATCAATCCATATATATATATACAAAGATTGATATAAATGTTTATATGGCTATCCATGTGATTATTTTATTCTATTATTATAATGTATTATATAATAAACATTATATATATGTGTATGTCAGATGACTTTACATTTCTGCTAGCTCATCATGAGCTCTATTAATAATAATAATAATAATAATACATTTAATTTATAATGCACTTTACATTTGGATCAAATCTCAAAGTGCTATTCATCACCTCCCTCCTGAACTTCTATCTATCTATCTATCTATCTATCTATCTATCTAAACTTATGGATGAGGATGATGATGTCATCATATATGTCACATGTAACTATTATGATCATACTTTTCAATTCCTGTGTTTGTGAGTCTACTGCCACCTGCTGGTAAATGCTGTGTTGTTCACCCACACAGGAATCTAGATGAATATAGTTGACTATCATTAAGTTACAAAACCTCAGCAATGAAGAAACTATAGCAAGATTAGATAGATAGATAGATAGATAGATAGATAGATAGATAGATTGATGAGTCACATTTAATTTGGGGGGTTCCCATAGGAGGGGTTGCTTGTAAAACGCAGGAGAATGGTGGTTTCCAAAGGATATACCATGTGATGATGATAAATCATCACTTACTGGCCTCTTTCCAACTGTATATTTCTTTTTCTTTCCTCCTGTATTGGATGATCAGTGCGACACCTCTCTACGTCACAGGTTAGGATGAAACCACCTGGTTGAGGGTGGGGCCAGAGAAGCCTCCAGTCCCTGTCAATCGGGAACCAGACTCTGTTCAAGCCAGCACACGCGAAGAAAAGTTGGATCTCGGGTTAGAGTGATTGTTCTTCTTTTTATTCAGTCGCTGTAGGAGTTAATTTACCTGCTTTCTCTGTGAGCTGCGGCACGATGCTGGGTCTTCCTGTCGTCCTCCTGCTGCTGACGCTCCTAGAAGGTAACGTCCTCCTCTCCAGCCTTACATGTCGTTAAAGTAGTCTTCTTTATCTGTTTGACAATGGAATACTTTTTGTTTACAAAGGAATAGAACGGACAGCTAAGCCCACGGCAGGTATCGGTCACGTGACTGTTTCACCTATTGACACAATAATAGATGGATGATCTTGTTGATAGTAGGCCAAACATCTTTGTCCTCCAATCAATCAAGTTGTGGTTTGTCAAAATATGCGAAGAGGAGGCCAACAAATGTCTTTTTGGTGTAATTTATTGACTGATATATTCACTTATTTTGACTTTGATTGTTATTTATGCTTCAAAGTGTAAAAGTGTCGCGTAGTGTTTAATTTTAGCTGCCCATAGTGAGAGGCAGGTTTCACTCCAGCTCATGAATGTGAGGCTGGCAGTTTCACAGTAAACTGCTTCCTGTGTCTTCTCAGTCCCACCTGTTTTTCCAGTTCTGCAACTTTCAATTTAACTCCTGGGTTGTTTCGCTCTCAGTGAAACAATAACTTATCGCTGCCCGTCTTTCTCTGAATCATCATCATCATCATCAGCCTCTCATCCCAAACTCGGAAGCTGCTGCTGTGCGCGTGACCTCATGTCTGCCATCCCCCCACAGAGTCCCTCTGCATCCAGGTGGTGGTCCCTCAGCAGGAGCGCAGCACAGCCCTCTTCGCCTCAATCGTCCTCCGCTGCGACTACTCCACCTCAGCAAACCTCCAAGATGTTCTGCTCACCTGGAGATTCAAGTCCTTCTGCAAGGACCCCACGTTGGAAAAGTACTCCACAGGTAAACAACAACAACAACGTCTCACCTGCACCAGATGAGATCCCCGTGGAGATAAAGGTGATGGTGCGCCTGCAGTGTCAGACATTCCTCTCTGGGCTGTAAACAGAGGAAGAGGAGGGACTTTAATGTCTTCATTGCAGCTCTGTCAGGCAGCCGGGATGGAAAACGGGGTGACCTGCTGTGGTGACCCCTGAAAGGGAGCAGCCCAAAGAAGGGAGCTGGAAGGAAGCGTTACTGTCAGACAATTAGCAGCAGTGAGATAGAAAACAACGTAATTAAACCATAAAAACTATTTAAAAGTTAGGCATGAAAAGTAACGGCGTCCTTAAAGACGCTGTGAAAATTCCCCTTCAAAAATACGTTCAAAAAATAAAACACCAGGTGTTTTTAGTTCATAATAAGTAAAGAAACTTGTGGATATTTGCTTGTTAAGATTTCTTGAAATAAGATGTGAGATTTAGATTAAGAACATCTTGAAATGAGCTGGTAAATCAAATTTGAACTATATTTAACTATAATTAAGAAGTTTTGTGTCTCAGAATTGAGCTTTTGAGATATTCTTCAACATTGGTTGACCTATTAAGAATTTCAAATGCCTATAACCACGTCCCTTTATCTCAGTTAAAGTTATTTGTTCGGTGATTGTGTCTTAAATCAAGGGAAATAAGATATTTTGAGTAGAAATCAGACAAATCCTCTTTGAGAGGACTTGTGAGCGAGCAGATAATCAGAAAACCAGCCGGTTATCTCGTTACAATGGCTAAAAACCAGCCGGTTATCTCGTTATAATGGCTAAAAACCAGCCGGTTATCTCGTTATAATGGCTAAAAACCAGCCGGTTATCTCGTTATAATGGCTAAAAACCAGCCGGTTATCTCGTTATAATGGCACCTGTCAGTGGTTGGGATAGATTAGACATAAAGTGAACATTTAGTCCCCAAGTAAGAAAACTTAATTATCTTTCATGACAGAAAATCACCTCAGGCGTCTTTCAACATACAGAACAAAGAAACCCCATTGGAATAAAAATGAAGCATTCCAGAACAGAATGAAAAAAAAAATAGTTAGTGTAGTACTTAGCCAGAATAAAACTATACAATACTTCAAATAATATTGTGTACAAATGTTGACTTATGCTTACGTAGTGTTAGAAAGATCTTTTTATTTTTTACTTAAGGTTTTTATGGCAGTTGGAATAAATGGGTTGCGCCAAATGTTTTAAGAGCAAATTGTGATGATGTGCATTTAGAGGCTGGCAATAACTCAATAAAAGTTTGCTCTGTCTGGGTCCTTTGTCTCGTATCCAGTGCAGTGATGAATTATGAATGATAATCTTTAGAGTTTATGCAGAGTGAGATGGGCTTCACTTGCCTTCTGACGATGATGAAATAGATTTGAAAGATGAAGTATTTACGTTATCTTTAAAATCTATATCCGCTTCAGACGAGTTCCTGTGTGGCTTCGAGTCCTCACCATTGTGTATCTATCGAACACATTTTCCTCTTGGAGGAACAAGTTCTGAACGAGGTGTATTGTGTGGTAAACAACAACGCAGTAGTCAAAACCGGGAAGTACCGTACAAGTCGGGTCCATAATCCACTTTGCCTGTAAAGCAATTTTGAGAACTTTATTTATTATTATTATTTATTATATTTATGACAGTGTCATCGGCATAAAGTTTATGCAAATTTGTTTTTGGAAAGTTTCGGGTAGATTATTTTCATAAATGGAGAACAGAAGTGGTTTCAATACTGAACCTTGGGTCACGCCTCTTTTTTGAATCAACTTTTAAGACGACAATTACATTTTTTGTTGTGGGGGTAGGAGTTTAACCACAGGACGGCATTTTCAGAAAGTAGTTTATTAAAGTCATGGACTCGGATCTGCATCGCCTGATGTTTTTTCTGAAAATGAGGGGAAAACAATGTTACAATGACAGTAAAGACTTTATTCCCCTCTGGTTTTTTGCAGCGTACCAGTCTGCGCTGCAGTTGGGACAGGACCCGTCCAATGACTGCCCGGACCGTCAGCGGACCATACGCACGGTCATTCAGAAGAGAGGCAGCAACGAGCCGACGCTTGGACCGGAATATCGCGAGCGCAGGATCACCATCCAAAATAGTATGTTAACGCAAACGCCGGTATGACGAGCCGTCGAGACAGACGGCGCCGATCTGATCCAAGTTTGGTGACAGAAAAAGAGTCTTTTGAAGCGACACCTGCTCCTATGCTGAAATGATAATCGGATGGAGGAAGTCGAGTTCTTTATTTGTCATTGTTGTAAAAAACAACGAGATAACGGCAGAGTTTCTCATTCAGCGTCGCAAAACAAAGTAACAGTATAATAATAATATAATATACATATATATAATATATACATATATATATATAATATAATAATAATTATTATTATTATTATCATTATGACCCCGGGACCCCTGCTGCCACCGCGGCCCTGGAGAGACGGAAGAAAGTGGGTGGATGGTTGGACCCCCGTAACTTTAGCTGATATCGTTGTTGCCCCCCCCCCTTCTCTGCCCCTCTCAAACTCCTTCACCCTCTCCCTCTCCCTTGCACTCCCTCACCCCCAGTCTGTCTCTTCTCTCTCTCTCTCACCCCACTTCCACCCCTTTGACTGAGCACCAGTTCTTTGCTCTGTTCGCCGGCCTAAGCACCAGCTCCCGGCTCTCAAAACTGGCGAGCACCAACTCTTCGCAGGTCTAGATCCAAGAACCGATTACGTTATACTGTGACGTAATGGCGTGGCTCTGATTTAACTCCTTGCTAATGTAATAGCAAACAGGTTCTTAGAAGTCGCGCGAGTGGAACCGACTAAGCGCTGGCACCAGCACCAGGTTGTTTTTGGTGGAAAAGGCGTATCTATCTCCACCTCTCTCTCTCTCTTCCAAACCAACCGGTCATAGATCGGCCGTCCCACCCTGAGTCCCGGATCTGCTCTGTCCTTGCTCATGGGGGGGAAATTCCTTGAGAAACCATTTGTTGTCAAACGGCACTATATAAATAAAATTTGCTTGGATTCAATTTGATTGACTTCTCTCTTTTAATGAAGTGAGATGTTTACGTGATTTGATTATAAAGTGAGGATGTTTGTGTACAGAGGCCGACCTGGTGATCACTGAGGTGATGTGGTGGGACAACGGGGTCTACTTCTGCTCCGTGGACGCTGCCGGAGACACGTCCGGAGACTCCGACAAAGAAATCAAGCTCATCGTTTACCGTGAGGAAGAAAAAAAGAAAACTCACAAGACAAACTGTACATATATGTGAACGAGAAAAAAAACACTGAAGCGGCGCCTTTTCATCTCCTCCCTCAGACTGGCTGACTGTGCTGTTCATCATCATCGGAGCGCTCCTCCTCATCCTCCTCTTCTGCATCTGCTGCTGCCAGTGCTGCCCGCAGAAATGCTGCTGCTACGTTCGCTGCCCCTGCTGCCCACAAAAATGCTGCTGTCCGGAGAAAGGTAGCGAGCCGTTTGCAGAACTCAAGTTCGTCTCGGGCGATATTCGCTTTATGCTGATCAACAGAGTTAAAGTCCTGCTAACCTCCTCTCCTAAACGTCCACCGTCTCGACTGTAGAGATCTTTTCTTTTCTTTTTTTATTTAAAGCAGTTTTTCTTTGATTTAATCTATGGGACGCTTTTTAGCAAAAGTGATGATTTTAACGGCTTTTTTGCTAGATTTAGCTCCAAATGTTAAATCTAACCGTTATATATAAGAGTTTCAAATAATTCTAAATGTCCAATCTAAATCTAAATTTTATATCTAAATGTTAAAACTGAATGTTACATAAAAATGTTTGATCTAAATCCAAATGTTAAATGTCAAATCTAAATCGAAACGTTAGATCTACATGTTAAGTCTGAATGTTACATCTAAATCTTTAATCAAAATATAAATGTTAAATTTAAATGCTTCATCTGAAGGTCGCATCTAAATTTTGCGTCTAAATATAAAATCTAAATTAGAACGTTACATCTAAGTGTTAAATCTAAATCTAAGTGTTGGGCCTAAATGTTTCGAGAACATGCAAATTTACACTGACGTCAGCAGAAGTAACAAAATAAAAGCCCAGTGAAGAAAACCACTTCTATCCAGGGTAAACGCGGCCCCTTTCGCATCAGGGTGGTTTAAAAAAAAACACATAACTTTATCGAACAGTTTAAGAACAAACCGAAGATGGTGAAAATGACCCGGTTAAGTTACATACTTTTAGGTTCTTCGGGTAGACGAGAAGTTTGCTTATTTAGGCTTCTCAAACATGAAGGACAAAAACTTCTGTTTGCAACGAAATCCCCGCCCCCTGTCTCTGACATAATATCCTCTTGATGCTTTTAACCCTGCGGGCGTATTTAGGGATCGGGATTATTTCTTGTTAGGCACTGGCCCAGAACTGGATCAGAAACCGCCTAGTTTCAAAAGGGCCAACATTTACAGTGGATAGATGTCATCAAGCATCAAGCTTTTATTTTTGAAATTCCGCTGACATTAGCTAAATTTGCATATTTTTAGTTTTAACATATAGATATAACCTTTAGATTTAAATGTAACACATAGAAATAAGATTTAGATTTAACAGATATACGCAACATTCATATTCAGATTAAGCGTCGACATTTAAATATAACATTTATTAATTGGAGCTAAACGCGCTACTTTTGTCCAGTCTTTTGAACATGTTATTGAATCGTCATCGATGATTTCCTTCATGTTAACTCGATAACCCGAAAAAGTATGTATTCAAAATGTAATAATTCCACAGACCTTAGTGCGTGGAAGAATTGGATTGATTGTTTTATTACTGAGCTCATTAAGACTAATAAACTGTATTTATCTTCATTATTGAGTCACTATGGGATCTGATCTTAGAGCAGACTGCTGACTTCATAAAAATAGTTAGGTTGAGTCAATATGGACTGTTTGATATTATTAATGAATCACACATTATTTCAGGAGTTAAATCAGGGGGATCGTTTGTACAACACAGGGGATTGGGGGCTCTTCAGGTATATACCCTTGTTGTCGGGGCAACAGCCTAGGCCTTGTTTCATCCCGTCTTTGTGAGCCGGATTGATGTGATGACGCAACTTATAGATTCGCTGTTATGGATCCTGGAATTGACGATGAATGATTCAAGTTAGCATCTTTTAGCTTAGCCTCCTTAGCGTCGATCGTAAAGCAGTTTGTGGTGCATTTTTAACCGTTTGAACAAAATGCACCAAAAAGCGCTCTTTGCATGAGATTTTAATCTTTGCTGACTACGTTTGCTATAAATGGTAAACGCATCCAAATAAAATGATGAGGTGAAGATCTTCACCTTCTTCTCGCAAATCTAAACATAAAATCGCTTTTAAATGAAATTACAGTTCGATTAACTGACCCTGTAGGGAATGGACGTGGTGAAGGGGTTACATTTCTCATCCGTACACTGTATATGAAAGAAGATTTAAATTCTTTTTAGGTATAAAACCAAAAGTTGGTGCTGCCTGGAGTAGAAAGTCACAGTGAAAAGGTCTTTAATGAGCTGATGAAGAGCCTGTGTATGAAGACGACATGCTCCTGTTTCTACAAATGTGCTGTTGTCATCTTTCAGCTGTGATGCAGCATCGTATGATGAAGGACGCTCAGAGGGCCATGGCCCCCTGGATGGGAGGACAGCCGGTCTACGGACCCATGAGCCACGTGTCCTCCTCCCAGATGAACCCGCTGCTTTACGCAGGTACACACATCGCGTCGGGTCGCACGCCTTCAGACAGTCGGCCTGCAATCGTCCTCCAACATTGCAACACCTGACCTGATGTGTCTTTCCTCGGCAGGGTCCGCTTCTGGCAAGAACTTCCCTATGAAGCCCATGCCTCTCCCTCCCCCTCAGTCTTCAGCGTACAGCATGCCGGCACCCAGCTCCGCCCACACCCCCTCCAACAACAATCAGATGCTCGATTATCTGGAGAACCAAGTTAGGGGGATGGACATGGCCAGTCCTCTGCTACAGGTGTGTAAACGTCCGTCAAGTCATATCTGTTGGAACATCAGGGCACTTTATCCTATTTTCCTCGACAACTTTCCAAATGGGAACCACCTCTGGAGGTACGACAGCAAAGTGCTTACGGAAGCACCTTGATGTCATGTCAGAAAATAAGTCAGGTTAAAAGTCGTAACATGTGTTTTTACAGAAATGTGACATTTATGCAAAAAACGTGAAACTTATCATGTTATAACGTGAAACATATGTAAAAATGTGAACCTTATCATGTAAAACCATGAAAATGTGTCGTTATAACGTAAGATCATGCGTAAATGTGACACTTAGGTAAAAATGTAAAACCGTGAAAATTATCACGTAAAAACATGAAACTTATGTTATTAAAAAAACGGGTTGTAGGGGGTCTGAACCTAACCCAGCTGCCACTATGTTAGAGGCGGGGTACAGTTCACCACAAACACAGTCACACTCAGTCATACGGGCAATTTAGAATCAACAATTCATCTTTGGACTGTGGGCGGAGCCTAGGGTACCAGCAAAGAACCCACGTCAGACGCGGGGAGAACACGGCAACTCCACGGGGCATGTGTGCGGGTAGAGGCAGCATTTCTACCCATGTGCCACCATCATCATCATCATTTGTATTCACTGTTGTGCATTTGTCCTTCTTCCCATCAGCCTCAGCCACTTCCACCGCTGCACATGCAGCACATGCAGCCAATGCATCACATGCAGCCAATGCATCACATGCAGCCAATGCCACCTCCGGCCCACCACATGCCCATCAGTGTCCCATTTTCTGCCGGTCCTCCCAGCATGATCTCCGCCCTCGATGACGGCCCAGTGGAGCGACGGGTCATCACGCTCCCACCAATAAGAGAGCCACAGCCAGGTAGAATGCCCCCTCCTGCGCCCAGGACCCGCCCGCCGAGTTCCAGCGAGAGCAGCCGCAGCGGCTTCGGCCGTCGTGACGAGCGCGGAGGAGGGGGGAGACGCTATCCCTCGCCCACCCGATCCCGAGGCATTCCCAGGAGTTACAGCGAGGATTCCCTGGATGGGCACAGCCGCAGCGGGGCGCGAGCCGGCATGGACCGCCCCCGCTCCCGTTCTAGGGATGACCTGTTTGACAGCAGGTCCAGAGGGAACTACTCTCCTCCAGCATCGCGGCAATCAAGAGGGTCCTGGAGCTCGGATGATGAGGCCAGCAGCCGGAGAGGAGGAGGAGGAGGAGGAGGAGGAGGAGGAGGAAGGAGAGGAGGTGGGGGCTACGCAGAGTACGAGCCGGGACAGAAACCAGGAGCTCGGAGGCACGACCGCTACACTGTAAGACACACACTGCTTTAATCGATGCGCACTCGTTTCCTTCACTCAAAACACGCCGCCATGATTATAAAGTTCAAGCAGAAAAATATGATGACACTGCTTTCTAGTGACTGGAATCTAAAGTGGGTGTGTCTCTCTCAGGACAAGAGTTCTCGCAGTGGCGCCAGCGTCGTCATCTGAACCCTTCCAGATGTGAAACGGCCTCCGTTTCAGGGATGTACACACACCTCACTAGAACCGTAAGCCTCCTTGTGCTGAAACGGATAAACTTTGAAAAACGCCGCCATTTTTCTGTGATATAGTGAACCCTGAACCGAGCGAATCATCTAAAGTGAGATTCAGTTTCGGTTCATGCTCAGAATGTAAGGTGTGGAGTAGAAAATGTTTTGTGTCTTGTTTTCTTTCAGGTCGTTGCTTTAAAAGAAACTGAGCAAGACTTGACTGTGAATGCTGGAGGGATTTTTTGGCGTGATATTCCCCTCCGCCGGAATAATGAGCATCGTACTTAGTAACACAAGTAACGTAATAGAAGGAATGACTCTCGGGGCCAGTGATTTAACCCTTTAATGTCCTGCTCAGCTGTTTGGTTTTAATTCGCTGTGTCTCTTTGAAAGCGTGTATATGCTAAATAGTACGGAGCCGAGGATGGAGCCCTGGGGGACGCCGAAAGTCAAAGGGGCCACTACACATTAACCAAAGTCCTGGATAGGATTTTTTCTTGCACGTATAAGCACGTGGGAACTTAATAAACAGAATTATGTAAGTGATACAACAAAAGCAGCCCAATCTAATTAAGGGTTAGGAAGTTTTCTAAAAACAAGTTTTACATAAAAGTTGAGTTAATCTAATTAAAACAGATCTTTTTTTCCTTCCTTTTCCGATTATTTTCTTCCAAAATGTCATTATTACATACATTTATGAATTTAATTTTGGTTTGAATGTTTTAAAAAAACATGCTTGGCTAATTTATTTTTCGTTTTCGTTTTAAAGTTTTTACGGTATTACATTAAAATAAAGAAATAAGATGTGCAAAGAAATTATTTTTATCAGAATCAAAGTTTTTCTTGGTGAGGACATTAAAGGGTTTAAAACACATTTGCAATAGTTGACACCTTAGCTAATAAACTTAAAAAAAAAAGGGATATTTCACCCCATAATCAAGCATGCATAGTTTGAACAGCAAATTCCAGACTGCGTCCAAACGGGTTTAGTAACTCGTTCAACAGGTCAGTCAAGGAAGGTGCCACTCGTTGTTACACCCCAGCCTGTCATCTTTTCTCGGCAATACACTGTATTTAAATCGAGAGAAAATAGTTGGAATAAAAATAAATAGAAGTCTTCACAAAAAGACTCTGTATGTTTTTATTTTGGGGTGAAATGGACCTTTAGGACTGCAATAGCTCTTATGAAAATGAAGTTTTTGTAAATGTTTTGTTTAAATATATATACTGGTTATGTTGAGGTGGTTATAATGTTCTAGTCTTTTGAAACTGGCATTAATATTAGCCTCTGTTCAGAGAAGGATAAACTGATTGTACATAAGAAGAAATATTTATACTGAGTGCTTATAAGTAATTGTACATGGTCTGTAAGTAATCAGAATGGTGTTGATGTAGGATGCCACCAATTTTACTGGACAAAGCATATTTTTTTTTCCAGTGCACTCAAAACATAACAAGTTTTTATTTTGCCTTTTGCTTGTATCATTGGTATATATCATTGTTCCATTGAAGTTTTATATACTTTACTTCTTTTTGTTTTACACTGTATAGCTTTTTTTTGTTTGTTTTAATACGGTTGCCAATAAAGTTTTATCTTTTAGGTACAACAACTCTTATTTCGTTGTTCTCTCTGTTGCGTTTTTTTGCCATTTGAAATTGAAAAATCGTCACGTTATAACACGATATGCAAAAAAGTGTAACATCTCGCGTTATAGCGTGAAAATGTTCATGTAAAACCATTAAACTTATCGCATTATAACGTGTAAATGAACCTTTCAAAAATGTGAAACTTATCGCGTTATAACGTGAAAATGATCACGTGAAAATGAGAAACGTTTCATGCAAAAACGTGAAACTTCGCAAATTAGCAAGTCGTTAAAAACCAGTGCAAAAAAAAAAAATTCTCAACTTATTGAGCGATGTTTTTCTGCGTGAGCCCAGATAAAGAAAAAGGAAAAACTTCAACATGAATCCACAATGATTGAAAAAAAAGAAACTAGGTGATCAAAATTAAAAAGAATTGTACAAAATTGTTGAAAAATGGCCTCAGAACTTTTGGAGATAAAGTCAGATTAAATGATAAGCGCTGATTTCTTTGATTAAATGATAGCGCTGATGTCTTTGATTATATGATAGCGATGTCTCAGATCACATCAGGTGGTTTCTAAAAGCATCGTGACAGGGTGGACAGCAATTTCAAGGATACATGCAAAATGTTTAATATTATGATATGATATCTTCTTATCCTCATTCTTTCGGGCTGTTCCCTTTAGGGATCATCTGTTTCCATCGTGCCCTTTTCAACTGCATGTCCTCTTTCACCACATCCAGAAACATTCCTTTTGATCTTCCCCATTTTCTCCTGCCTGGCAGCTCCATCCCCACATCTTTCTACCAGTAGATCCACTATCGCTCCTCTTCACCTGTCCTAACCATCTCAAGCTGGCCTCTCTTACTTTGTCTCCAAGACGTCTGACCTGGGCTGTCCCTCTGATGTCCTCCTTTCTAATCCTGTCCATCCTCCTCACTCCCAGAGAACATCTGAACATCTTCAACTCTACCACCTCCAGCTCTGCTTCCTGTCTTTTGGTTAGAGCCAGCGTCTCCGAGCCATACAGCAGAGCTGCCCTACCACCATCTTGTAAACCTTTCCCTTCACTCCTGCTGCTACTCTTCTGTCACAAATAGCTTTTGACACTGTTCTCCACCCACTCCACCCTGCCTGCACACGCTTTTTCAAATCTTTTCCACCCCCCCCCATCGCTCTGAACAGTTGACCCTAAGTAGTTTAACTCCTGCACCTTCTCAACCTCTACTCCTTCATTCTCAACGGTCCACCTGCCTCCCTTTCATTCACACGTGAGTATTCTATCTAGAGCCCACTGACCTTCATTCGTCTGCTCTGCCGCACACACCTCCACCTCTCCACACCATCTTCCACCTGATCCCTGCTCTCACTACACATTACCATATCATTCGTGAAGATCATAGTCCATGGAGATTCCTGCCTGACCTCATCTGTCACCCTGTCCAGCGAACAAGAAGAACCTCGGGGCTGATCCTTGATGCGGTCCCACTTCCACTTTAAACCTAACCTTGACTCCGACACCCCTGTAGTTACTACAGCTCTGAACATCACCATTGTTCTTGAAAATACTAGTACGCTTTTCTTCCATTCCTCAGGCATTTGGAAATCAGTTTCGGGTTCCGCATATTGATTTGACAGAGGTTTTACGTCGGATGCCCTTCCTGACCCAACCCTCATTTTTCCGGGCATCTAATAGTACAATGGCTTCAAATAAATTATTGAGTACAGTGAAAGCATTTTGAATACATTCTGATTTTGTGTCATTTAACAACTTATTACAGTGACAGAAATGAGCAGAGCAGGGTTTTTGGACATGCCAAAACTACCTAGACCCAATCACAAAATGGTATAAAATGAAGCAAAGAACTTTCAAGAGAATTTTTTTTTACTAATATGTGTGTAAATGTTCGGGGACACCGCTGACCGTGTGATGTACGCTCCGGGGAAGAAGGTGGCGGTAAAGCACCGAGCCGTTGGATAGCAGCGACTGTAAACAGAAGATGAAGTACGTTCTTGTTTCAGTCGCACACTGATGACGTCAACGCGAGAGGAGGTGCTGGTTTGCCACGTCGGTCTGTGTGCAACGCATTTAACAGTTCTACTGTTGCTGCTGGAGTCTGTTGGTAACTTTAAAAGCCGTTTAATGTTTTCAGCCGGACAGGAAACGAACCTCCAGCATCACCGGTGCCTCCACGGCTCGTCTCCACAACTGTACGGTCCGGATAAGTGAAGCTGGAAGGCGGAGAAATGCTCGGAGCTGTCTGGACTCGTCGGGCTGGAAGCCTCTCAACAGACTGATGCATCCTCGCTCGCTTCACCCTCCGTATGTTGTCCATGTTGTGTGAGTAACCGAGGCCTTAAGGAGCACATTTATAACATCTGGCTCACACTTCTGCGTCTCAACGACATGCTTGGAGAGTACTTACGCCTCATATGGGTTCAGAGAATCAGCTTTAGTGAGTCTTGGCAACAATAAATGCCAAACTCCCAACGAAAAGTGTCCCTCAAAGAGGAGTTAGTCCAGTCCGACAAAGTCCAGCCTCAGGGGCGACCATCATTCTGCAGGGGGAAAGTGATACAATTTTAATTTCACATGAAGTCGGAAGTATATGCATTGACTGTTCACTCATATTTATATGATGATATCAGTGTGAACAGTTCTGCACCATGTCTCCATCTTGCACCAAACTTGCAGTAGAACAGCAGAAAATGTCATTGTTATGCCAGTTCATTCGCAAAATTCCTTAGAAAGTGCATAAAATGTACATTGATTGATTGATTGACTTTTGAGCTGTAGTTACAACAGTGCAGTAATAATCTGTCATGTTTTTAAACTGTGGGCAAGAATGCAATAACAGGATGTGACTGAAGCATTGGCACATTATTTATTAAATTTTCAAACACGTGTCTACCAAGTTTTCTTTGCCGCAATCCTCCATATTTGAGTGTGGCCACCATTGCTGATAAAACACTAATCTGATGGTGCTCTGAGGCAGAGAAGACACGTGAACTTTGATCTCACTGATCGACACAGGAATCAGAACAAATGGAGGCCCCGATATGAAAGTAGCCCAATAGATTAGATTCATCATGTTTTGTGCTGTTCACATCATCATGAAAACATCAGATCTGAGTCACATATGAGCAGAAACATCTGATTTGGGTCTAATTTATCTTATAGCCGTTGCAGACTTTCTCCCACCTCTTTTGACCACTTTTCAGGGGGCTAATGTGGATTTGAGGACGATAAACCTGTTGACTCTTCCCCAAAATGACAAAATAACATAAATGCAATCACTTATTGTAGTTAATACTAGTTCCTATTTCTGCTTTTGACTCTCAACCGTAATTCTGGTCCCTTGTGGGAGAGCATAAAAAGCTGTTTCCTGTTGAAGATACAGTACACATATGGTTTTATAGAGCAACACGATGGGGTGGAAACAAGGAAATACACAAAATGTTGGATCTTTTCTGCCTCAGGATTGGGTTTCGCCTATTAATGCCGAAGAAGTGGGCCAGGACTATTTTTATCTACAGGATTCCCACGGGCCTTAAAAGGTCTTTATAAAGTCAAAAATGTGATAATCTAAATTTGGTCTAAGATAAATTGAGTTATTACATATGAGGCCTTGAATTGACATTAAGTCTTAATGATGATAATGTCTAATTTTTGAACCACATATATCAAAAATCCTCATTGTCTTTGCATTATGCTGGATGTTTCACGCAGGTTATAGTCATACAAGTACAAGTCATACGCAGAACAACTTTGCTAAATTAGTTCTTTGCATTTGAACCTTCCCCCAGGAGCATTGGGCATCCCCAGTAAAGCATCTGGTATGTAAATTTGGGGTTTAGCTTCTTCTTCAAGGACCGCCAGACATGATCAAACCCAACCATCCAATTTGGGTACAACCATTTTACCTCCTGAGCTTAGAGCCCACGATCATCCTGAGGGAGATCTAACGTGTATTTATCATATATTACTATAATAGTACATATTTGACTCCGTAAGGTGGCTCTTTTGAAAAAACAACAAAGTTTTTGACCGCTACTTCCCAACAAACATCGTTGCTTCCAATTTAGCTTATGTAAATAGACAGAGGCAAATCTGTCTGATTTTATTACGGAGCTCAAAAAAATAGTTAACTGTATTTATTTTCATTATTGCGTCACCATGTGATCTTATCTCAGAGTATTTTTATGACTTCCTAGAAATGGTTGGATTGAGTCAACACGGATGGTTGGAGATTATTACAATCAAGGGGATTTTCTTGTACAACGCAGGAGATCAGGGGCTTTTCGGGGATGTACCCCTGCTGTCAAGGACGACTCGAGGGCCCAGTTTCACGTTGTTTTCCACCGTTTGATGGTCACTCACTAATGGCGTCATCTGGCTACTTCTCTCCTGCTAGGTGCGGAGAATCAAATTCTCTTTTTGCGCCTCCGACTGTTTACCTTCTGGGGAGCTTAACTCTTCAGTGATCATCCGCTGACGGGAAACTCAGGGTATATTTCAGTGAAAGCTGCTGATGGCAAAAAAAATCTGATAAGCGAATGTGCTTCGCTTTGACAAATTGGCCATAGCTGCCGGTGCATCCAGGTCATCGACTGTTACTGACGCTGTGAGTCTAAATATAACAATGCAAACAAGACCCTTCATAAGGTGCGTGCGTACAATCATGGGACGCAAAAAGGCATCGTACGAATAAGAGCGTTGCTTTCTAATCGTAAGCATGATCATTTTTTTCGTCAGGGCTGGGACGGCTCTGCCGTGAGCGTGAATTTCCCCTTATCTGTCCGAACATTGCCGGAGTGACGCTGAGCATGAGTAAATGGCTCTTCATTAACCCCGGCTGGTTTGACATGTTGCAGCAGGAGCGCAGCAGCTGTTCTATTACAATATAAGTATTGGTTGCATTCCATAAGGTCGTGTCAGTTATTGTTCATTCTTGCTCATCAGAACACCTGATGGGTCGACGGTAACGTTGTGACAACTTGCCGAGACTAGTCAAACTGCGGCCTCCGAAGACGAACCATTAGAAGTGTGTATGTATATATATATATATATATATATATATATATATATATGTGGAGAGATTTAAACTCAGCGTCTTAGAGTGGAGACTGTTCATAAATAGTGTTTTTGCTGTCAGGGTGTCAGGTCCAGTGTTTGATTATCTCAGTCAACCTGTTTGCTGATGCAAATACCCCAAGGAGGTGTTTGCTGTTGAATTAAAGAGTGGAGATATTCCAGTCATTTCGGGTAGATGTGCACAGGAGATAGTTTGGCGGCGTGAGCTTAAACAGCAGACTGAATATAAACAGGTCTGATAGTCGGGGTAGCTGTGGGCTGGCCGTGGATCCGTTTGCTTTCTTGAGCAACGGTTTGACGGTAGCCAGGAGCGCAGTCACCAGGAAGTCTTTGGGATGATACCTTGTCTTCTGTTAGCATTGATGCTAATGACAAATTACTTTGAGTCAATTTAACTGTCCTTGTTGACCGATTTATTAGGCACACCTAAGTTGAAAAGCCCGTGTGCTGTGGCGGTGGCCTTTGTTTGGGATGGATTCATTTGTCTCAGAGGTTTATGTGGTGATGTCATTTGTTTTCTATTTGTATTAGTGATACTGTGGTAGAAATGCATAATGTAAATATTAACGCAAAATACACCCACAAATTTCACACCACTATGAAGCAACTCAAAGTTCTGTCACCACCAACAGCCCAAACCTCAAAGAAAGTCATTTTACTGTCATAAGTAAACCAGCAAGTATTTCTGATTATTATGGTTAAGTACACCAGTCAACCGTAACATTATAATCACCTGACTAATATTGTGTTGGTCCTTCTTTTGCTGCCAGAACAGCTCTGTGATGTACTGAGTGTTCTGACGCCTCTCTATCAGAAGCAGCATTAACAGTTTGTGCCACAGTGGTTTTTCTGTGGGATCGGAATCAGTGGGGTTCTGTGGGTCCTTCCTTTAGTGGGTTCTAACCACTGCAGCGCAAGAACACGCAACAAGATCTGCAGTTTTTGAGATGCTCTTACCCAGTCACCTAACCTTCACAATTTGGCCTCTGTCAAAGTCACTCGGGTCCTCACCCATATTTTCCTGGTTCCAACAAATCATTTATGAGGTCAAAATGTTCACTCTCTGCCCCATACATCCCGACCGAGGAGCCATAGTACAAAATAATCAATGTTATTCTTATTTTACTAGTCAGTGGACATAATGTTATGGCTGATCGGTGTGTTGAAGTAAGAAACACTCTGTCAAAATCCCAATTTATTCTATCAAAAATAAATTGGGTGCCACGTATTTAACGAGCGTCTGTTATTTTTAGCTCGCATCATGGATCTTGAAAAAGAGACGTCGGGATGATGACAGCCGCCACCTCTGCCAATAAACATCCTGCCGGGGAAGAAATGTCTCGCTGACACGGTTGGCGTCACGATAACATGTGATCACTGGTGAAATTAGCTCCAAAATGCTAATGGTCAAGCATTAATGTTTTGTTTTTTTATGCTTTCGAGCTTATTGCTGACTCCATAGAAATAATTGGGTGGAATCTGTAGGGGCTTGTTTGAGGTTATTAATCAGTCACATTTAATATTGAGCTGTTCAATCAGGGAGATGAAATAAAACCTTTTTACGAAAAAACGATGCAGAGAATCTGCTCGTTGAGAAACCCGGAGTGCAGTAACTTTAATTGTTATGGCCTCTTTACTTATATTTAAACGTGTCTATTTTCTTATAGGTTCGCTCCAATAAAACAATAATTGAGGTTTTGGTCCATACACATTTATATAAATGCAGTTTTTACGTTAGCGGGGGATTTTTTACCCTGTTTTTATGAGGGGCCACCAGCCATTCGGCTTTTTATTCGTCACTGTCTTCTACCTCTTCTTCCTTTTACACATTTTCATCCTCTTCTTCATTCTCCTACCAGGAAATCTGCTTTCCTACACGTGATAATAAACCAAAAATGTGTACGTTTTGTTTATGGCCAAATATGGTCCTGCATATTCTACTGCGGTCACAAATAACTTTGCTGTAGTGTATCTTCACACAGTCTTCCACAAAGCCCCCAGTCCTCCTCAAACCCGCTGCTCTCCATTAAAACATACGTCGGAATGTCAGTGCAAACTTCTAATTCTTACAAGTTTATCTCCAGTGTTCTTAAAAAACTGACTGTACAACGTTTAACATCATGGTAGATGAAGTGTGGTTATTTCATTGTTGAAAGTTCTTTTTTTCTATTCTAATGTTCACTATTATAAGATATGAATTACACAAACTGTCTGACTTGATAACGAGTTGAAGTGTGAAACCACCTTTTCTCACTTACTATGTATGTACGTATGTGGTGTCAGAGTTGTGAGTTTAGTGATGCAGAATGATTATCTGTAGCTGTGTTTCCCCGCGAGAGAATCTTCTCGATTTCAACCTCTTTCACCACCATTTCATTTTCATGTTATTTCAATGGGTGGGAGGTGAAAGACATTATGAGTTAATTCCTGCTAGCTCATGGCACCTCTCTGGGTACCCCTCCATGAATGAGATGTGGAATTGGTGGCAAAAGTTGGGAGTGGAGAGGGAGAATCGACATCAGATTGTTCTGTGTCAATAAGTATGTAAATATCTATATCTTTATATCTATATCTCTAGGTAGATAGATCAGTAGGGTAGGAGGCAGATGATGATTGATGTTTAAATGCTGATTTGACCATAAGGGTTTCTAGGACGATAAATTTCATGGTTAATAACTGTTGAGGTGAACTCATAACATAACACACAACCTACATAAATCAAAAAAATAGAATTATGACACTAGAAAAAGCACTCCGAGATAAAACTGCTGCCAAGGCACAACATTACCCCTTGGTTTAGGAAACGTCCTCCAGATTTCTTCTTTAATGTCTTGAGTTTTTGCCAACCTCTAATTCTACCGACGACGCCAACAAACTGTCTCTAAAATTCTCTGCAGCCACTCGTCTCCGGCGCCCTCCACTTCAGCGTCGCAGTTAAGCCCACTGAGCTCCAACACCAAGTGAACATCAAAGGAACACTCGAAACTGAGCCCCAAGTTCCACCCCAAAGATGGATCAAAGACAGATCACAGGATCACAGCCAGCAAAAGCCACCTTGTGACATCACTACCCCAAATGACTTATTTTATACCATTTCAAATTCTGCGAAACACCTAAGATTCTCATGCTGATCAATCCTGTAGTTTTCCTGTGATCCTGCTCACAAACAGACCTACAGCCATAAAAATAAACAAACAGACAAACACAAAGGAGTTCAAACATAACCTCCTTGGCGGAGGTCATCACAGTAATAGGTAAATCTGGAACAGAACCTTCTACATAAGCGACTACTAAACACTGAATGAATAAGTGTAAAGTAGCAAGTGGGTGGGGGGGGGGGGCTTCATAACGATCGGCCACCATTCTGTTAATTATTAAATGAATCATTTTTAAAGAGTCGGATTTGTTGAGATTAAAAGGCAAAACCAAGTAATCCTTCTCCATCTAAATAAAAGGACATTATTTCCGGGTTTAGTGACCACTTTGGTTCAGACGGTTCTGCCGCTGACCCCCCCTCATCTATTGCTCGGTTGTCTCCCCCTGAAAAATGTCCCGTCCCACTTCCCCAGCAGCTCTAATAATCTGGCTGCTTCCTCCCCCCCCTGACTCAGTCTTGTCTTCTGGTTTCCTCCACAGTGACCGAGTTGTACATGGTGACTCTTTGAAGAGAGCGAGAAGAGTCGCAGCGGCTGTTGGTTGGTGGGCGGTGCCCGCGGTTGCCACGGTAGCTGGCGACCATGCCAGGAGGCCGCAGGGGTCCCAGCAGACAGCAGCTCAGTCGCTCTGCTCTGCCCTCCCTGCAGACTCTGGTTGGAAGCAACCTGGGCAATGGTACCGGCCTCCGGAACAGGTGTGCACACTCGTGAATTTAATGACTTAATAACTCTGATTGTTTGAACAGTCTAGTTCATTCCCCGTCACCACCTCCTGTCGGGTTTTTAATCTTTTTTTCTCTCCTCTGGATCGTATAGTTGGAGAAAACAAACACTCTAACTCTAACGGTCTGCCTTCATTCATCATTTCTTTACCCATGACAGTATTCATCAAATCTTATCCATCTGTTCTAGAACTGAATGTCTATTTCATTAGTCAAATATCAATTTCAATATAATTTGATCATCAAAAGCCGTCGGCCATTTGTATTTTAAATAACTGTCTGTTTCCTGCTTCTCGTCTTTCCTCTTGTAATGTTGTCAAGGGGAAACGAGTGAACTTTGGGTGTCAAAACAAACTCAAATGCCACGACCCCAGCGGGTGACAGTGATGGAACTTTCTCCACAATCGTTTCATTCAACTTACAAAACAACAAAGCAAGCTAAACGTACAATGTGGTCAACCCGATGCTGCGGCGGCGCTTACGCGGCACGGTTTTGTGCACCAGTTTAGTCATGGCAATCCCCCCTAGAGCTGCCCTTAACTAAAACTTGTAAAGGCTCCGCCTCCAGAGCTGCATCCTGCCGTCAGCTCTGAGTCGACTTCCCCCCGGGGTGTAAGTTAGCGTCGCCGCTCCACCCTCCCCGCTCAGCTGGGCTCGACGTTTCCACGAGGGAGACGATGATGAAGTCAGAGCCCCGAGGCTTAAGACGAACATCATCATATGAATCACCTCTACCTGAGCCGGATGATTGAGAAAAAAAAAAAATACAAGCTGAAGATTAACCAATGATCAAAATAATATTTTAGTTGCACCCACCACTTTTTATGAAAAACAAATATTTTGTATTTATGTATTTTGAAGAAAAACTAAAGACAGACTCAATATATTACTTTAACCTCCTGATTTATTTTAATTATCAATGAATGTGCAGGTTAATAGTTCCAACTCCATTAAACGACCCAGCAATGTGAAAAAAAAAAAAAGGTCCATTAAAACCTAAGATTATCCCAGAAAGTTATTCGCTGCTTCATCTTGTGAAAGAGAAGAACACGAGCGAATCCTCGCAGCCGAGCTCCTTGAATAACCTCACGTTCAGAAATAATTAAAAGGGACTATAACTGATTTAAAGGATACGTTTTTAATCACAATGTGTGCTGATTGATTATAATTCTATCCCCTTGGGCTGTTCTGGAATCCTCATCCTTAAGGCATCGTCTTCAAACTCTTTAACCACACAGACCTTTTTATTGGGAAGTAAACATGGATTCATTGGGGGAAATGTCAGACGGATATTTCCGACAACAGGGGGAGTTTTATCTCTAAATGCGTTCTGGCCGTAATTTTTCAGTCCAAATTTGGTGCACATGAATGAAACTCGGTAAATATATCTTATATATATTGTATTTAACTATAAACGTTTGTGCATTACTCACTAGGGAGTTTTTTGAATGAAACACTATTTTTCAGACGTACCTTTCTACCTAATTTGAGGAGTTCAATCGGGGTGAATTCATGTACAACACAGGGGATTGGGGCCTTTGAAGGGGATATATATTTGCTGTTGGGGGCGACAGTTTAGGACCCTTTTAGTACTTGTTTTCTAAATGACAGTGTCCCCTTTAAAGATGTGTTTAACTTCCTCACTGGTTTAATTGAGGTGATGTTTGTGGATTAAACGGTTCTCATAGGAACCACATAGACTTCATATTTTTAATTTTGAACAGTAATGGGTTTTTTTTCCACATGGCTGCCGTGTTATAATGGTTGACTGATGGGCTATTGACTTTTTGCTGCTCCAAACAATCTAAAATATGTACTTTTGCTTGTTTCCTCTTCTTTTTTTTACTTAACCGACTTTATGTAATATATTTCTGAGCGAAGGAATCTGTTTAAATGTTCTGTAATGGACAAAAAAAATTCATTCATTTTTGGGACGTCCCCGATTCTCTTAGGAGCAGTAATTCGGTGGGTCTGTCTGCACCCCCCATCTCGGCCCTCATCTCCCCAGAGCCGGTCCGTCACTCAAAGATCCCCGATCTGCCGTTGGACAGCGGCCTGCTGTTTGAGTTCCTGCTCTTTCTCTACTTGCTGGTGGCCTTGTTTGTCCAGTACATCAACATCTACAGAACCGTCTGGTGGTACCCGTACAGCCACCCCGCCGCCTCTACCTCTCTCGTAAGAACAATCCCTCTTCCCTTTATCTTCATCATCATCATCAGCATTTTAAACTTAATGTTTTTTTCATTAGTATTTGAAGTAATAAAATCTGAGAGACCCCCGACACTGAAGACAGAGACTCTTTCTGTGAACATGAGTGGGAAACACCGGAGCAGGTCTTTGTTCAAGGAGTCCGTATTCCAGGCTGACTTTACGTCAGACCTCGGAAAATTCTCTGGTAGAAACGTTCTCAAAGAAAATAATCCTCTACTTTTATATTTATTCTTATTGTTATTGTGGTTATTATTTTATTTTATTATTTAAAATACAAATAAAACAAATGAAATGAATTAAGAAAAAATATGTACCAATGCAATAAAGTGCATTATTAAAGAATTGTAATTGTAAATTGGATTACCTTTTTGTTTTTTTAAAAAGAGAGAAAGAAAATAAGTTGAACATTATCACGTCGTAGAATGAGTTCAAATGAGAAGATTACAGAAATAAAGGGAATATGACATATTCAACAAAATTAAATTCTCCAGCAGTGAAGGTTTCATTACCAATCTACTTATTATCTTAGCTACATTTTATATCCACAAACTGACATTTTTGAAAAGAAACTCTATCAGAAAAAGTCTTTACTTAGAAATGTCTCAATGGAACCTTTTTTGTCTGCTCCAGAACTTTCATCTGATGGACTACCACCTGGCCATCTTCATCACGGTCATGCTGGCCAGGAGGCTTGTTTGGACGATCGTGTCAGAGGTGAATAAACGGACCTGTGTGAACAACCGCCCACAGGCTCATTCATGCTTCACCTTCAGAGAAAAACACCGATGAGACGAAATCGTTCGTCTGCGCTCATCTCATAAGTGTCTGTGCAGGTTTTTGGGGATAGGGACAAAACGGAGCAGTACCTTCTGTAAATCATAATATATCATAAACAGATACGTTGAAAAAAAACTCTAAAACCCTAAAAAGAACTTTTAGGGTCTACGTTTGAGATGCATGAAACGTCAGTGTGCGTCGCTACTGCCCCGGTCTGACTGACGTCGCCCGGACTTGGACCCGGTTTGTTTACGGCAATTGATTTCCCGATTTTGTACATTGACACCTTGTAAGGTTTACTCGCCCACCATACCGAGGAGCAGAGGTGTCTGATTACTATACGGAGAACTTTTCCAAACTTTTTGACGGTCGACTTTGATTCACAGTTGTAGATATATCGCCCCCTGTTGGCTAGACATTCTCTTGACGGCTCTCATCGTTGCCGGCGAGTTTTCTCTTTATACACAGAAGAACTTTAAAATCCTTGTACGTGATTACTTTCCTGAACGAAAGGAAAGCGATCTCTGTTTTGTAGAAAGCCTTCGTGTGGACTTTCACCAAGACATGAAAAATGTACATGGACAGAATGAAGAGGGAAGACGTAAAAAAAAGAAAAAGAAAAAACAGATTCATGGATTTATCTCTGGGACCTTTGACCAGGACGTTATCGGTACTCTTGCGTTCACAGGTTTTAATTGACTACATGACATAACTAACTCGTTACTCTTTACTGCCATCCTGTGGATGAATCTGTCAACGTAGGGGATGCACGGAAGCACGTGAGCGCTGATGGATATGAAACTGACATTCATTCTCACTCCTAGTTTGAGTAGTAACAACAAACAAACATGTTGATACCCACTGTAGGCAACAGACTCCACTGAGGAGGGTGTTGGAGACACAGCCTCTCTGCTAACCCTGACTTCATTCTGTGCTTCATCTCATCCAGGTGTCTCAGAGCAGCGGCGGATCACTGCTCCGCTACGTGGTTCTGATTGCAGCTCGGCTCAGCCTGCTGACCATGTGTGGCTGGGTTCTCTGCTGGACGCTGGTCAACCTCTGCAAGAACCACTCTGTCCTCAACCTGCTCTTCCTGGGATACCCGTGAGTGTTTGATGCTTCCCCCACCCTCGAACGCCAGGATACACTTAACGAGTCATCTGACCTTCTAACCGGCCAACCTTCACTACACCGGCTCTGACCGGCCAGTATGGCGAGATTCAAAACGAACACCAAGTGAATCTGATGTAAAATTGCTTCATGCTGTCGTATGTCTTACGGATCAGACGGGGTTAAACGCTGGTTAGGGAAAAAACCCAAACCTAACGATACAAATGAATTCCCTTAATTTGCAAATCAGGTTTTTTGTCTGTTTTTCAGACAGATGATTCACATCAATGTTATAAATGATAGACAGAATATTTGGAATATTGGAGAACCCCCATAGAGTCGTTAGTTGGATCCATGGAGCTTATATAAACACCATAAATTAAATGTATTATTATTATTATTACCATCCAAAGGAATCAGAATATGACAGAACCATGAAAACTAACCTCAGTATTGTCCCAAATGTTGCTTGAGGTGATGCAGGGGAGGAGGTGGGGGGGCTCATTGATGGGAAAAGGGGGGATGGACCTCGGACGGCTAACAGACAGGATCGTTATTGGATCATTACTGGATCATTACCGGTACCGGACCCACCGGAGCGGGCTGTCCTCAGTGCGCCCCGACAAAGTTGCGTTGCTTGTGAAAACAATTTTAAATATGCACGATGTTTCCGTCCTGCCGTCATTTAAAGCTGAAACCATCTTGTCCGTCCCAGGTTCGGTGTGTACGTCCCGCTCTGCTGTTTCCATCAGGAGGGAGGGAAAAGCCAAACGTCTCCGGCGGACTGCGATTACCCATCCGACCACCACCACGCCGAACTCGCCGAGAGCCCGTTCTTTCGCCCACGCGACTTTCTTTTCCTCTTACGAGATAACCTCAGAGAACAATTTTCCAGCCCCCCACACATGCCTGTCCACACCTGCCCGCCACACACGCACTCGCACACGCCAGAGCTGATCCGAGCGGAGGTGGAGGAGCTCAAGAGCGACTTCAACAGGCGAATCAAGGAAGTGCTGTTCAACTCCTTGTTCAGCGCGTACTACGTAGCGTTCCTGCCTCTCTGCTTTGTCAAGGTTGGTATCAGTCACTTTTTCCTCTTCCTGTGATTTCAGCCTTCATGTTCAGCTCCTACATTTTCCACAGAGCCTCCTCTCTCCACAGTCCAGTCACTATTATTACACAGTGGTGATAATCGCCACTAATCATCCGTAGAAATCAGTCTGATGTGTTTCACAACTTCCACAAATGGACTTAAACTGTTTGATGTTTGACTGGTGTTGATGATGTCATCTGGTTGTCCTTATTCTGCTTGGTTAATCCAATTGGACTTGGGTGATTAGGGTTATCAATGTTAATGTTGGGAACGCCGTTTCGCTCCGGCGCTCCATGTATGGAGTTCCCACAGTGGTCACAGGTTCCCCGATTCAACCTGTGACCCTTTGCTGCATGACCCCTCCCTGTTTCCTGACACTCCCAAACTGCCCTGTCAATAAAGTCCTAGGGGCCAGAAAGAAAGTTGGGGCAAAAAAAAAAAACAAGTGATTGTTTGAGTGTCTAACTTTTGAATAAGTCCATATTGACGTGTTCGTCATGGATCATTTAGTCACCAAGTTAAACATCACTCATTTGGTTTGACACATTTTGGCTTTAATCCAAATGGAAACAGGAAGCGTGATATCTCTAGAGCAGTTTGTTCATTTTTTGTTGCAAAAAGGGAGTGAAAGCATAAATCTACAAATCTATGGATCCACCACCGCACCACGTTCTCTGAACTCTGACACACAGGAGTGTGTGTCGCTCCATCAGGGAAACTAACTGAAGCTTTTCAATGACTCCCAATATAAAAAATGTCAAATGTCTCTTCTTCTTCAAATCAGTGGGCGTATTCGTATTATCGCAATAAGACTGACGCTACAATTACATTTTTAATGGCACATTATTTGTCTTTCCTGACGGGGACAGTCTTTCCTGCGTCCCTGCTGACTGTTTTATCTGCCCTTCACCTCCACAGAGCACCCAGTACTACGACATGCGTTGGTCCTGTGAGCATCTGATCATGGTGTGGATCAACGCGTTTGTGATGCTGATGAGTCAGCTGCTGCCTCCCAGCTACTGCGACCTACTTCACCGCTCGGCGGCTCACCTGGGTCGCTGGCAGAAACTGGAGCACGGCTCATACAGCAACGCACCCCAGCATGTGTGAGTGACCCGTTGTGTGCGCACACAGGATGCACGTCTTCAGAGTGACTGTCGGTCCGGTGCGACTGCCGATTGCAAACGATTTCATCCGCGGTGTCCATGTGTGTCTTGCAGGTGGTCAGAAAGCACCATCTGGCCCCAGGGGGTGCTGGTACGACACAGTCGGTGTCTGTATAAAGCAGTCGGGCCCTATAATGTCGCTCTGCCCTCTGACGTTTCCCACGCAAGGTTTTATGTGAGTATTTCTGCGTCAGACTATCGTGACCGTGGATGTAACATTGTTACGACCCAGCCTGGGAGGGCTCAGGGAGGCAGCGGGGGGGGAAAAACGCTCCTATAGCTGAAAATAAAGTCGTTTTGATTCATTGTAAGTTTCGGGAGCAGCTATTTAATACAGAATTGAGGAAACACTTAAATCGCTGATCAGATCCGGCGTCTCATCTGGACCTGCTCCTGATGAGACGGATGGTGTCCTGGGGAATCTCCTTTTAGAACTGGATCCAGGGAATCAGTGAGATGCTGGACAGTCTTTGGTTCTACTTGACGGCATCTGATGCACCGATACATAACGACCCAGAGGTTCTCGGATGGATTCAGGTCTAGGGAACGTGAGGAACAGCCAATGGCATCAGTACCTTTTTATAATAACACCATCCAGGAACCGCCTTCATCACTCTGGTCACATGAAGCCGAGCTCCTGCACCAGGAGGAACCCAGTATCCACTGCACCAGTGTAAGGTCCGACTGGGTCTGAGGATTTCATCCTGGTACGGGGCAATCTTGAGTCCGGGCTGGGAGACACAGCAATGCGTCATGTGACGGCACGTATGGATGTTCCATACTGGTGAGGCTGGACCTCCTGTGCAACCTGAATGGGCTTCAGGTACCAGATCATGCTACCTGTAGAGATAAAGTCACTTGCAGAACGCAAAACTAGAGAAGAATCAGTCGGGAAGGTCGAGGACAGAGAACCTCCACCTGTTGTCACCTTCATTTGACTCTGTTATATCGTGATGATTAAGGGATTTTTCTTGGGCAATGTATTTGAGCTGAAGTAACAAATACAAAATTCAAAAGAAAGAAAGTAATAATTCAGAAAGAGGAAGATCTTCAAAATAACAGAAGCGGTAGAAGTTACAGGTATGAAAATGACACATCGGTGCTTTGTAAAGCCGACTTGACCTCTCTCTCCATTGTGTTGCTGCCGCTGGACTTGTGGGTCGAACGAGGTGCCACCCAGTCAGGTTTCTACAGACAAGGAGGGACAACAAGGGTAACAGCAGGAACTGTTCATGTAGAGGAGGAGACTCGTCTGGATGCTACTGCACAGGCACTCTACTGCAACATGACTTATTTATACCCACATTATACACGTAAACACATTCTGCTGAATCCCCCTCTACACACATTTTCATTTGTACACTATTCAATTATAGATCCATTTTAGTATTTACCATTCACTCATAATTCAATCAGAAAAAAACGAGAATGAAAGAAAGATGAATGATTTTATTACGGCAGCAGACGTGTGATCATTAGAAAGTCGTTGGTGAGAGATTGTGATCCGGAGGTCTCTGCCCAGAGCAGCCTTTTATTCTGAATACTGGTGGTGGTGGCTTATGACTGCTGAGGCTGAGGGAGTTGTTGGGACTATGGGGAGGTGGAGGGCGAGTGAACTAGCAGCATGAAAGAACTAGATGGATGGACAGTCATATATAAAGCCAGCAGCTGATGATGATGAGGCTCAGCATGAAGGTGTGACCCAGTGATGGATGGATGAGGCTGCCTGAATGTGTGCAGCTAATTAGAAGTTTATCCTGCAGACCGTGAAGCAGGTAACTGAGACAGAGCAGGTGTGAATGGGGAGGATAAAGGGGAGGAGGGAGCAGAAACCGTGGCCTGAGTGTGCAAGAGGATAGTCTTTCTCATTAATGACCTTTCTAGCTCAGGTTTCTATTTTGTCCATTGTGTATCTTTGTGCACTTGCCATTAATTAATAAAGTCTTATGGTAAGTCTTCCACAAAAATGATCAGACTCAAGAGTGTGTGTGCGTGTGTGTGTGTGTGTGTGTGTGTGTGGGAGAACTGGCTGCAGACATAACAGAGGTTTTACGTTTTTTAACTTTGAATAACACCACCATTAGAAACACTAGCAGTATTTTCCCAACCCTGTCGTTGAAACTGTTGGATTTTAAATGAATAATTCTGCTGTAAAACATTGGTGTCGTGGGGAATTATGCTTTCATCCCAGAGATGCTTTCTTAACCTTTACATACGTCTGTGTGGAGGATCAATATTGTGCAAAGAGCGGCAGAGTGCTTCCTCAAAAACCGTTGGAGCTGCCGCCCCCGCGGAGACGTCATGGAGGAACCAAAAGAACTGAAATATGTGTGTTTTCTTTTTTTTAATGCCGGTGGTTGGTGGAGTGAACACAGACGGAAACATTAGATAAAACTCCTAACCCTCTCCCGCAATGCAGCGAGATGTGGGGAGAACGTTTTTTACGGATTGTGAAAATAAAAGCAGGTTGTTCTGTTTTCTCTCAAGCAGCGCTGCAGGTCAAACACCAGCCAGAGGACAGACTGATAATGAATGAATGAATGAATGAATGAATGAATGAATGAATGAATGAATGAATGAATGAATTTCTTTCTTTCTTTCTTTCTTTCTTTCTTTCATTCATTCATTCATTCATTCATTCATTCATTCATTCATTCATTCTTTCTTTCTTTCTTTCTTTCTTTCTTTCTTTCTTTCTTTCTTTCTTTCTTTCTTTCTTTCTTTCTTTCTTTCTTTCTTTCTTTCTTTCTTTCTTTCTTTCT
>VRLP01003975.1:0-55377 GCA_009660295.1 Lophius piscatorius | reverse complement strand
TATAGGTTCTGCTAAAAAGGAAAGTTTTAAGTCCTTTTTTAAATGTGTCAGTCGTCTGTGGAGCCCTGAGATGGTCAGGGAGGGCATTCCACAGACGAGGGGCTCTTTAGTCAAGGCTAGAGTTGTTTAGCCAGCTAGCAAGGGATACCTGACAACTCGAAGATGTTTCAAGAGCTAATGTATATGTACGTACTATTCCCTGTCAATCTCAACAGTCCTGCTGAGAATAACACGACAAAGCCATTGCTAGCCACAGAACTCTGAAGAACGTCCAGCACTGATGACAGATGTTACTTTCATGTCCTTGTCGGAGACGCATCTGTACACATTAACTTTTACACCACTAAAGATATGTGGTCAAATGCGTCCCAGACCACCGCGGTAGGTAATCTGAGTGATTGGATCATGATACATCTTTGTGGTTGTTTACACTTGCATTTAGCGATCTGTCTTGCTGTCCGCTTGTGATCCAAACGCCCAAAACGCATTTTAAAACCAAGTCTAGACGAGTCCTGTTATGATTTAATGTCACTAATATTGAAAACCTTCAGGAATACAATGTTTGTTCAACTATCGATGTGATAGGAAATAGTTAGACTAATACTGAGTAGATTCCTCAGCATCCTCATCTCTGACAACTCCACCTCCACCATCACCTCCAGTTCCACTCCCCGGATAGAACAGGCCTTCCTGTTGAGCTTATTAAGTCTATCGGCATCAGCTGCCTTCACCTAAGGCCACATCGCAGTACAGAAGATGCAGGCCACCACTGAGTGATAAAGCACCTGCAGCATGGTTCTGAAGACAGCGAACGAGTCTCCGGAGAAAAAAAGTGGCTCTGACCTTTCCTGTACAGAGTATCTGAGTTTCTCAGTCCAATCCAACTTTTTATATCCCTAAAAAGTTGGGGATATTATGGAACCATCATCACTGACGCCACGTCCGCCGCAGATCCTTCATGTTAGGGCGATAAGTCAAGAACTATGTCATGGGTTGTTTTCAAATTTAATACCCACATACAACTAGTGTTAATAAGAACGGGGTTGATTTTGAGAAAGGTCGGTTGTACATTGCCGACACCAGGGGGAGCTTTATCTCCAAAAGTTTACGGGCCATAATTTCTTAACCTTTGGTCTGACTTACTCCAATCTTGGTGTAAGTCAAGATTGGAGTAAGATTAGCTGATAAGATAAGTTGAATCAATTTAAGGAGATCCATCTTGTATGCATTTTATTTTACCTTAATAGTTCATACTTTACTCAACAGGGGGAGCCTTTTTCATGAAAAACATAATGTCGTGTACATAACTCAAAAACTATTTTATTGATCAATTCCAATTATTGGATAGTTTTAGTCAGTCAGAGACTTTAGGGTGACCTTAGGGAGACCTTAGGGTGAGGAAGAACTAGATTGATTTTAGTAGAGATCGATCATATATTTCTGACACTAGGGGGAGTTTTATCCCGAACAAAATTTGGGGCATAAATTTTCAAGCATTGATCTGATTTTGTCCAAATTTGGTACGCATGGGGGGGATCTATATTGTATGTATCAGATTCTGCTTTAAATCAAGAGTTACTATATTAGTTCATATTTTACTCACTAGAGGGAGCCTTTTTATTATAAAACACTGTTTACCGCACAGAACTCAAAAACTATTTCATAGATTTTTTCAAACTTTATACCCTCATTGACCTTAGTGGAAAAAAGAAGTGGATTGATTTTGTGAATGATTGGTTGTTTATTTCTGACACACGGACTTTTTTTTTTATCTACATATGTTTTTGGGCCATGATTTCTCTACTGTCGGATTTAGTCCAAACCTGGTGCTTTTGAATCAACTCTTGGAGATCTATGTAAGCCAGGGATATTATGGAATCATCATCAATGCCGCTTCCTCTTCGTCTGAGGTTGCCTCAGATCCTTCGTGTTATTGCAATAACTCAAAAACTATTTCATGTTTCATTTTTAAATTTCAATAACTGGAGTGACCGACCTTTCCAAAAATCAGCTGAATCAGCTGAAAAAGCACACAATATGGGATTAATGGCCGACATGTAAAAGCAGTGACAAATGCAATTATTTCTATCAGAATTACCACTTTTGATTTCAGCCCTTGGCAGCACACATTGTGGCCCAGTGCCTGCTGTGGATGTGCATGATGGAGCCATTCCTCTTTCCCCTTTTGGAAATTAACCCTTCATTTGTCACATTATTGCTTAAAGCCATAATATCTCCAAGCATAATGGATCTCTCTCTTTATTTATCTCTTGTGTATTATTTCATCTTATTTTCCACTCTGCTTCACTCTTTCTTTATCCACTCTGCCTCTTATGCAATCCTTCTGGCTCTTTTCTGTGCATTTGCCTTCCTACCTATTTGTCTTCTGGTTCTGTTCCCTTTAAATCATTCTCTCTTCGTCTTTCTCCTGTCATATCTGGTAGCTTAACTGTTCCCTGTCACTTATGAGGCAGGACCAGCAGCAGGACAAATTATTAATGAAATACTGCAACAATCGATTGAAATGTCACCCAAAGGGATAGAAAATATTACGTTTAAATGTCAGAGAAAATGAGCAAACTGGTCTGACCAGACCCAAAGGACTATCCAAACTGGATGCTTGATGCTCAGTGCCAACATTTGTTAGTATTTACTGCATGTGGTGAAAAACAAGAACACTTAAAATAATTCAACTAGCCAAGTCTTTGGTTCGGGTCTGGCACTGTTTGCATGAACTCGCTGGTTTAATCCACTAATTTCTGTGACAATTCTATATCTATCATTTATTAAACTCATCCAAACTGAATTATTCAGTTGGGATGAAAGCGGGATCTTGCTTCATTACATGTAATGAAGCAAGATCCCCCTCTCTTTTTTCAGTTCTACTTCAAATTCACAAACCCTTCCAAGCATCTTGTGTTTGAGAATGGATGCGTTCATTATTCTACACAGGTCTCATCACTCTGTTGGGCCTCACAGATCAAATTGAATGTTGTCTGTGCAAAATGTCTGACTACTCACGCAGGAGACAGGAGGTTGGGTTCTGACTAGGAATGGATTTTGTATGTTTTATTTACAGAGCCCATATTCTCTCTTTAACTGTCACCTTGTTTTTGCTGCTAGCATTAACCCATGGGGCTGTAGAGTAAAAAGTGTTGGGCCCTCTCCTTATTTCTTCTTTTTTGGTGTGTCTCTCAAACATTGACAAACAAGACTTACTTTAGTGAGACCACATTGGAGGGTTTGTGAGCATGAACTTATCTTTTCGGGTCCAATCACAGCATCTCCGTGGGGTTCAGGTCTGGACTTTGACTTGGCCAATCAAAAACTTTAATTCTATTCATTTTAGGCCAGTCAGAGGTGGACTTTCTCGTCTGCTTGGTATCACTGTCTTACTGCGTGATCTTACAGACTGATGACCTGACATTCTCCTTCAAAAATATCAAACAGTGAGCATAATTCATGTTTACTCAATTATGATATGGATCGCACAAAGGCGAACACCGACGAGGCTTATCTCCCGTGGATCAATTTTATAATAACCAGGAGGTGTACGACTATGGAATCGGCCATGACGGCAAATATTTCATTACGCCCGTTTTTCTCGTGAACCTGAATTAATTATCCTAACCATTATCTCTAAGTAATGAACATGTTGAATAAACAAGTTGTTTACTGATATTTTCTATATGTCCGTCAGACATCAGGAGTGTCTAAGGTGTATTAACTTATTTATGATGAAAATCATCTGCCATTTCTCATACTTTGGCCTCTTTGCTTAACTTCCAGGTGGTGAAGTCATGTGACTCCCAACCCTAATCAAAACTGTCAATGCAACAAATGAAACATGGTAATGACTAAGGAGTTTCCATTATTGATAAATGCATCAGATTCTGCTTCAATAAAGGTTTACCACGGACAGAATATGCTTATACAGCTGCTCTTTGACCGATGTGAACACGTTACCACGGGTAGCTGTTACTACTCCAGTCCAGCTCGAAACATCTCAACTGACACAAGTGTGTCTTCCAGTTCTTGATCAATAAGGTAAATGTCGTCACTCCAGTCAGCTAATTCCAATCGCTTTGCTGATCCTCAGTTGAAAGCATGAGGTTCATTATTCCGTGTTGTAGTTCCGGATCAGTGTAGCAGACTGTAGATGCCTTAACTATATTCAGTTGATCCAAATGATCAAACAATGACTTGACTACGGTGGAGATCGTCCCCTTGCTGTCCTCCGGTGGGAGCTGCAGGTCATGGTGATGGATGGCCTTTAAGAATGTATTGTCTTAGCTGGACATACATTATAGATATATGCAACAATCATTTAACCTGGTAGATGCTCTAATTCAAGATAACTGTAATTATATTTGGAATAGTAAAAACTAATCATACATATCTACAATGTAATTTTGGAAAGTGAGGTTCAATCTATACTTGACAGTCATGTATATGAAGTTTCTCTTTAATATAGCTACAAGTCATCTTCAGATATCCACACTAATCGTAAATGTATAAGGACTAGTTGTATTTCCAGTTTCAGATATCTGCTATTGAATTCTTACTAGTCTTTATTCCAATTCAAAATATTTCTAATCCATTTGAAGATGAATGCCTAGTTCTTTTTTTTAACATTTTAAATGAAATTTGTGCGAATCAGAATGACACAGTAGATATCTCTAGAATTAAATCTTATAGTTATTATTTATATCTTCGTCTATCAATTTGGATTTGAGATATCTCAAACTAGAGATAACTGTAACTTTCATTCTGCCCAGTCAGAATGTCTTTACAGATATCTTAATTAGAGTTTTCAGTCTCCAAGTACGTTTAGGAAGTTCAGAGGTGGGGTCGGCTTGCTTCACAAGTATATTTAAATATTGTTACAAATTTAAAAAATGCGCGACAAGCCTGGTTTTCCCAGTCTGAGCATAGACATAATTAAATAGATGGTCTGAAAACCCTCCAGACTTAGTTGTAAGTTGTCAAGTATGTCTGGAGACAGAAAAAAATAAGGAATAAATACTACACGAAGTAATACTATACAAAATACATTTTCACCACAACTCCCCAGTAAACAAAACTTGGCTTCACCATATAACCCCTTTCTACAGTTTCTAACCATCTCATCCACAACACCAACTTCCACTGCTTTGCTAAGATTGTTCAAATGGTTTCAGATTGGATTGTTGGACCAATAACCAGTGGTAGTAGACAACGCAGCGATGGTGGCTCAGGAGGTAGAGCGGTGGTCCAGTTATCTGAAGGTCGGTCGGTAGGTTTGATCCCAATGGCTGTTCCACAGGTGTGAATGGTTAGCGCGGGGGGCGCCTCGCATGGCAGCATCCGTCTTCACTGTGGGAATGTTTGTGTGAATGGGTGACTGCTGGCTGTTGTTGTGAAATGTTTTAAGTAGTCATGCAGACGGAAAAATCACTATATAAGTTCAGTCCATTCACCTACACTGAGCACAACAACAGGAAGTCTGTCTCGTCAGAACTGAATGAAAGATATCTGTGATAATAATGTTTCCGTAGGCATAATTTCCCCTGGGTTTCCTTTCTCTCCTTTGCCAGCGCATCTGTACCCTTGTGCCACTCGTCCCTACCATCCCGAGTCCTTGTCTAAGTTAATCACTCTTCTTTTGGACTTCTGCCTGCCTTTTGGATCTAGACTTTGCCTGTCTGCCTGAATTATTCTCTACTGTGGACTTCTTCTTTAAAGTGATTCAGTAAATTATTTGTACTACATCACTTCTTGTGTCCTGGAGTCAGTCTGGATTCTATCAGTCCAAACCTTCCAAATTCCAATTGTTTTTGAGAATGCCCATATTTAAGGCTGTCTCAGACTGCCCTCTATTTATGCTGTTATAGATTCAAGCCTTTTTTTCCTCAAAAAAACTGGGCCACAGTGCCACAACACAGAGCCATCTCTTTTGTGTGCTTGAACTGTTTTTACTATAAAAAGGTGGATTTGATTCCACATCCTTCTCGCTGTGAGGTAAGTGTCTGTCTCGGCGTCACTTCCTCTTCAACCAAACCTCAGAAATGTATAAGTAAAGTCAATAATGATATATGATCTTATGCTCACACATGTTTCTGTGTAATTGAATAGAGATTACATTCACAGATAAGTGTTGCCATAGCAGTGGGCCCAGGCTTAAATGGACATGTTCAA
Organism: Lophius piscatorius; assembly: GCA_009660295.1. Taxonomy (NCBI): domain Eukaryota; kingdom Metazoa; phylum Chordata; class Actinopteri; order Lophiiformes; family Lophiidae; genus Lophius; species Lophius piscatorius. Next base: position 49,200 of record VRLP01003975.1, on the reverse strand, counting down.
GATGTGTGTCGATCTTTCAAGTATTAATTGATACCTTTCTATCCTGACCACGGTGAACAGATTTTACAAAGACCGTCTGAAGAAGGGCCCGTCAAATCAACCGCCATTGGCTTTTCCTGAAACAATGTTGACTTCTACTAGTGATTATCCATCGTACCTTTACTAGCTTACAATCAGGAAGCAGTGTAAAAGAGTGATTAGTAAGATTTGCTTAAGTTTATATGACATATTAGTAGTACAGATAGTACATACACATCCATCTCATTACCCTGAGCATGACATCAGAGGACAATGGATACCATGGGAATATGGTCAATTAGGTTTTCTATTTCCGACATATTATATCATCATGCTGCATTTATGTTATTTATATTTATTCCAATTAATCTTACATTTCACCATCATGATGCAACAAAACAATAAGCTGTCAGGATGCAACAGGCTGTGTGATCAGATGAATCTCACTATCATGGAGTTTCCTGTGTTTATGTTTGGGTTCAAAAATAAAATAGGTCAGACCTCAGAGGCTACGTTTCAAACGAGTCCTGGAAGTTTGCTGCTACTCTCACCGAACACATCAATATATACGACGTATATACCTATATATATATATACATATATATACACGTTTTCACACCTTTGGTGCCGTCTTCGCGGTCACACCACTCAATCTTAATTTGATACCCCTGCTGCTCAAGCAGCAGTTCATAAGCCCCACCTCCAACCAAGCATCCACCTCTAGGCTCTGTAGTTCTTCTCATCTGTCCTGACTCCCTGTTGTGCTTAGCCTGGTGTTTCCTTGAGGGCAGTAAAGAAATCAGAGGCTTGATAAAGGTACATTTTCCACATTGAAATGAACAGTTCCTTTGTGATCCTCTAACAAACCATCATTCTCCACCTTCAAGGCCTCCTTTCATTTATTTGTTGTTACTCTTTGTACAGTCCGATTGTTCTTTGTGATCCCGATGGATTACTTTGGAAAGAATGATTTCTTCCAAGAGGAAATGTGCGCGGCATGGATGTGATGTCTATCTTTACATTTGATCTGCCTTGGCAAAAGCAAATAACCCCTTGGGTAAACTATACAGAAGTGTCTAGAATTCCACCCATCTGAGGAAAATCACCAAGAGCAATATTTACCAAGCTACTTACCGAGAACACCCTTGTACTGATAAATCTTTGTCCGTACTCTGAGAAAATGTTGCGCCTGTTGTGCTCTTTCCTGGCATGAACCCCTACTGCTGCTCACAGCCTGCTTAACCTTCACTACTCTTTCCTAGATCTTCATTGTGTGGCCCCGAAAAGTCGGGGATATTTTGGAATACCCACATATAGTGTGAGGAAGACCTGGAGTGATTTTGGGAAAGATCTGTTGTATATTTGAGGGGGAGCTTTATATCAAAAAGTATTCAGCCTTAATTTCTAAACCGTTGGTCCAGTTTAAGAAATTTAGTGCAGATGAAAGGACTCAAGGAAATCTATCTGGTCGGTATCCTATTTTACTCTTGTAATTTATGTTTTATTCACAAGGGGGAGATTTTTTTTAGGAAAAAATGCTCTTTTCTGGAAATAGCTCAAAAACTACTACCTTAATCATTTTCAAACTTTAAACCCCCATAGAATTAAGTGTGAGGAAGAACTGGATTGATTTTGGAAAATGTCCGTTGTGATGACATGATACTAGGGGGAGCTTTGCAACCAAAAGTTTTTGGGCCATATTTTCTCAACTATTGATCTGATTTTGTTCAAAATTGGTGCATATGAATGGAAAGGAGGAGATTTAGCTTGTGTATCACATTTTACCCATATTTTAATCTTATTCTGGGACCTTATTTTTAAAAATTAAAAATACTGTTGAAATAACTTATCATTTAATTTGAAGAGTTCAATCGGGGGGATTGCTTGTACAACAAAAGGGATTGGGGACTATTTTGGAGACACTACCAGATTTAGCTATTGGCGACATCAGCGGCCAGGGGGGTATCTTGCCCGGGGTCGGCATGGCGCACGCATCTATCAAAAAAAATTGGAAGGTTGACATTGCTGTTTGTTTTTCTATCGCTCATGCAGCCTGCCATGTTAATTATAATATCAACGTGTGGGTCAGTGAAGCTTGTCAGAGTGAGGTCCCTCTTGTTTGTGAGCAGGTTTCTCTCACTGCAGAGAGGAATCCCACCGTCAGAGGTGGGAGATGGGGAGGGCTGGCAGAGCGCAGTAGGTAATTGGAACGATCAGAGCGTGTAATGACTGATATACCTAGACAGACCTGACGTCCATCCACATACCTGCTCGCCCCGTCCTCATTGGATCATAATGTATCATTCCCTCCCGTCATATCATATCTGCCGGATGGGATTTGTGCATACTGCAAATGCGCTGGAATCGGACAAATATTTAGAAACTATGTTCGGGGCTCAGTCACGTCAGGGAAAAGCCCGAGTCAGGTTCGGAGAGGGGGATCATCCACACTTAAATATACAGTAATGCTGTGTTGGTTTCTGTACTATGACACATAGGGCAACAACATTCAATTTCATGTCCAACAGGAAATAATTTTGATTTGGAAGATTGGCTGTAGCAAAATTATTACAACATAAACACAAATTATTAATTAGCAATAGATGACTCCATAAAAGTTTTCTGTATTGACCAGAGCCTGAGCTTAGTGCAGGGAGAATCTTAAGGCGTTTTTAATGTGATTGCCGGCACAAAGCTATAAAGAGATATACTGATATATGATGATATACGATATATGTGCAGAGTCTGCAAAATGTTTAATATGTCTTGATATTATTTTTTCAGAACCAGTCTGCTAATATTTAGAATTACAAAATATGAAATTCTTATCGGAGCAAATATTTAAGTTAGGGCTATTACCTAGTCAGATATTGTTAAATATATAAATATGTTTTCATTTATTTTATTATACAAACTCTGGGTTTTGTCTTCCCATACATCAAGTGATAATTATTAATCTGAATTATTTAGCATACCATATATTAAAGCATGCTATAGACTCTTAAATTAAAGCCCTGAGCTTAAATATAATAAATGATTGTATGATCTGAAACTACACCAGTGCTTGTATTTCTAGTAATGGATTAGCAACAAACCAATCTCAGATCTGATAAGTCAATTAAACCAACAGGTATGTTGGCTACTTAAATAATTGTTACCTGTTATGTGGCCGCTGGGGATCTGGTATACTACATACATACTACCATTCTATGCAGTCTGGCTACATTTTCCTCTGTCACCACCTTGCAGTCTCTAAGTCCACCTGTGTGTACCTATTTCCGCTCTTATTTAGTGCCTCTCATTGGGTTTTCTATCCTACTGGTAAAATAAAAATATATTAAGCTCTGTCATACACCCTTTTCACCTCCAGAACAGTCTTCACATACTCCTATTTAAGAATCACCCCTACCCCATTTCTCCTCCAATTCACACCATGATAGAACAGTTTGTACACTCCTCCGATGCCTCTAGCCTTGCTGCCTTTCTATCTGGTTTCTTGGCCAAAACTGTATATCTACCTTCCTTCTCTCCGTCATATAACGGCCAATTCTCTACCTTCTCATGCGCCAACATTTAAAGTTCCTTCACTGACCACCACATTTTCCTACCCCCCCCTCAATCTTCTTTTCCTTCGATCCCAAACAGCAAAGTCTCCGCCGGTACCCTGCTTGTTTGCAACGCCAGTGGTGAATAAGTTATAGTTTGGCGATTCACATACCTAAAAATATGTATTCTCCCAGCTGTTGGCCTCCATCTTTTATTCGACTTTGCTGAATCGCCCTCATTCTGATTCCTCATAATTGGATATAGGACATCATCCAGATTGTGTGTATATATGCATCCCACATACATGGGTCCTATTTAATGAAGGGTGATTAAAAGATTACACAACGACATGAGCACAGAATCCCGTCAACCAAGTGTAATATGCTCAGTGAGATATGTTTACATGAGATCCCTCACTTATCTCCACACAGACGGACCCCCAATCTTCCTGATAGCAAAACCTCATGTTACTTTCGGTGAGTTCAGCATACTTGTTGGTTTAACTTTGGCAAGTTAGCTATGTGATTAGCCCACTGGATCCGGAACTGGCACCAAAGGCTCTGCATGCCACATGCCATGTATTCACCCTTCTGCTAAGAGTTGGAGGAAAAGACCAATTCCTAATCTGTCCATTAAAAGGGGAACTGTTCCAGCTTAACCGGCTATTTTTCCTCACCGCTTCTCTGACATCTGCATTCCATTCTCCCTTTTCCCCCTTTCATTATATACTCAAATCCAACATGGTGAATTAAGGGTTCATTGTTACAGGAATGGAGAACTCAAAACAGGACTGGACAGGTGCGCTGGCGTGTTTTAATTGCAAACACAAGGGTTGGATATTTCAACGAATTTTCAGAGTGCAATATTTTGTGTCGTATTACGATACACATATTATAAACAATGAAAATTACTATTTTGCGTTAGAATTTTTTGTAATGCTTCTTGATTACCTTTCAAAAACAGATAACAATGGGGATTTTTTAGAATCTTTTCTGGTTTATCTGAAAATACATTTATGTAAGAATAAAAATATTCTTGAAGGTAATCTATTAACCAAACATAATTGTCTTATATACATGAAAGTACTAAATCATCTCAATAGTAGCTTCAAAACAGCCTGACAGCAGAAACAGCATCAGAGGAACCCCTCGCCGGGACTTTGTGGTAAATCTGAAAGTTATCGAACTTTTATGAAGGTACTGGAATTTATGAAAGGTAAAAAAATATAGTCACCTGCACATCACAGTAGTTAATATTGTAGTATTGGTATCACTTTACAAAAAGACTAACCTTATACAGGACTTATGCTTGCCTTAAAACTAGTTTATTGAGTAAGTTGTGAACATTTTATAAACTGTTGATTTTAATCAACGTTTTAATGATATAACTTACCAGAAACAAAAGTAACAGTGGCTTATTACATCCCAAATAATGAACCTGTATTGATTGTTGTATTGAAAGTTACATGTAATGCATGTATTATAAGTTACTTATGATAGTTTCATAATAGTTTACATGTAATTGACAGCAGGATTGGAGGAAGCTCTATCTTGTAATATTACGGAGTTTGAATTAAATTCACCACTCATCACACATCACATTTTCTCTATGTCTGAATATAACGTGTGGATGTTTGCTGTCCACCCCCTCACCCTGCTATTATGCTTCTTAGCCATGATTGTATTTTCTTCCCCCAAATGCATCACTCCAAGGGTCAGACGCGAGCAGACAGACTTATGTGGAAAAGCCTCCTTGGGAAGATGCTGTGTATCCTTTCACATCTTTTTTTCTCTCTTTTAAATTCACTTAACGTCAACTCTTGCCGGTGCTTCTCATTTTCATTCTACATTTAAACCGCCTCCCTTCAACCCATTTCAATGATGATTTTTTTTTTTCTCTCCCTCTTTCAGTGTCACTCTCCTTAGCACCGGTTTTAATGTGGGACATGTCCTCATTCATCTATTCTGCAACCTTTATGAAATCACTATCTCTGCTGCGCCTTTTTAATCTCTCATATGCAATTTTAATCTGTTAGCCTTTAATGTGTTAAGCAAAAGGAGCAGCCAGATTCTTTTCCTTAACGCTATCAAAAGAAGAAACATTAGCTGTCATGTTGTTGTTAAGTGGTGCCCTGAGTTTCGTTACCTGCCATCTATGATGATCTATCTTGTGTATCACATTTACTTCTGATAGGGAGATTTTTTACAAAAAACTTTTTCCGGCCATTGCTTCATAATGTTCCATATTCGTTGAATATTGGTGCATATGAATCATCTTGGTGAGATCTATCTTCTATATCACATTTGAGTCTAATAGATTTTTTTTTCTCCAAAAAACCCCCACTGTTTTTCAGACTTTCCGAGATCAATCAGATGGATTGCTTGTACAAGCAGGCCAGTTTCCATCTGTAGTGCCTGAACAGGAAAGAGCGAACAAAATAGTCACACACACATGCACCAAAACACCATTTATGAGAGAATCAGTGTTCTATATCTATATCTAAATCTATAAATAAATTTTAAAAAATAAACAATTTGTCGAGTAATTTGTCGACTTACTTATAAGTAAGGAGCGGCTCTAGCTCAGTGGTTAGAGTAGTTGTCCCTCAACCAGGAGAACTGGGTTAAAGCCCAGCACTTGATGCAAAATGCCGTGGATCCTTGAGCAAGACCCTGAAACCTCAGTTCCCCAGGTGCTTCACATGGGGCTGCCTACTGCTACTGATACTCTTCACTCCCTGGAGCGTCAAAGTCTTCCTTATGGATAAATGACAAAATATCACAAATTATCACATATAATCTGCTGTAATAAACTTAAATTCTTATTTCATTCTCTGTCTCTCCTGAAAGAAATGATTTATGTCCAATGAAGTCACCATAGCAGTCTCTCTTCTCTACCCAACTCACTTCGGGCTATCAACTGGTCTATTAGCTGCTCATCTTCATCCAAAGGCAATCACCACACTCCCTCATGCTACAAATAATCAGAGAGCCGTTCTTGCTCTAAAAATGGTCTCTCTCTCTCTCTGCCCGGGTCTCTCATACTGCCATGGCGTACACCATCCCCATCCCCTTCACTGCCATCTGGCTGATCCAAAGCCCTGCAGCTCCAAGCCTCAGAGGTCCTCCACCCCCAGTGTCCAGATCCAGGAGGGTAGAATGCTGCTACTAAGAACAGATCGCTCTCAATTCTGATGATTCCCCACCAAGCCTGGGTGCCAGAGACTTTACCCTCTTAATCATTTCCTCACATTATTCAGATAAACACCTTCGGTTCCTAGATGGAAATGAAAACCATGAAAAAACAATAAAAAACAAGAAAGGCAGACTATCTTGTTTGGCCTTACCAATCCTGTGTTGATCTTGAAAAGCTTCAACTGGGGTGGCGTGCATCCAACAGCGTTTTGGATCGATCCATGTGCACAAGTGTTGGTTTCCCAATGTGGTCGCATGGACATGGGACTGTTTTCAGATGAAAAGGAATCATTTCCAACCTTTAGCAAAGCTGTTGTCATGTAAAAAGGGCCAAATTAATGCAATGTAGCATCACAGGAAATAACTATACAATCTCCACTGCCACAAAATAACAGGACCCTCCTCAAAAAGAATTGCATTTCTAAATAGTCGAAGATTCACTGGTTCTATTTCTGGTCCATCTTTCCGCCAAGTTTATGTATAAATAGTAGATAAAAATCCCATAGGATGGTTAAATTGATGGTCCCTTCCTTCATCTGGATCCTCTCCTAAGTGTGTAAGTTCTGTAAGTTCTAGCCTGTAAAGTGGCCGACCCTCCCACGAAGTTTTACCATTCCTTGAAGTTTCATAAAAATAGATCACTTGCTGACATTGACGAAAAAAAATGATCTGATGGCCGCAACATAATAACTGAGATTATTATCTCATGGGGGCTAGTTATTAAATCATGGCCACAAGTTTATAAGTTTTTCCCACTCTATTAAGTTGAGGCCACAAGCTAATTTATTATTCTTCAATGTCACCAGAGGGGCTTTGTTTGATCAGCTCATCCATGCCTTCGTCTTTATCCTGTTCTGATTGAAGTTTTCAAACTGATGCCTGCATTCAAACCTAACACCAATAACAACTCCCTAGATCCATTTGTTTTTCCAGATCAAGAACAAAATTCTGTTGTTTTGACCCAAAGTGTTGCAGGGAATTTTTGGACCATCCACCCTTCCACCAAGTTTATGTACAAGTTGATTTAATCATAGTAGATTAAGAAAAAGTCATTTTTCAGAAGGCAAGGGAAGGTACAGAAGGTGATGGATCCCTCCCTTTGTCTGGATCCACTCAAAAAGCTAATGGATTCTTCTTTCTCATACAGCCGACCAAACCATGAAGGTTCAAAAAAATGGAAAATCCGTAGTGTGATTTATGCATTTTACATGGAGATCGTGAAAAAATATCTCTTGATCTAATTTTAAAGGAAGTGGAAAAAAACCCCAACATTGCTGGATCTGCCCCTTTTTTGGCGGCTTTAGACCGGTTGTCCCTCAAATCCGGAGACCAGAGTTCAAGCCCAGCCTTTGACTCTTTGTCAAAGGCCAATGTTGTCCTGTATGCCAAAGATGCTGAGAAGGTACTTGACACAAAAGCCAAAGTTGACTTGGAAAGGAGGCTACAAACAATGACCACCGTCATTTGGAGTATGGCTGCTGAGAGATTTGGAGTTGAGGAGAAAAAGACAATCTGAAGAAAAAGGCAAGCTGCAAGAATATCCCCTTAGGGAGAATGAAGTCTAAAGTCCAAAGTTTAAAGTCTATATCAATCATGCAACAAAGCATGAAGTCTTATTTGCTCTGCAGTAACCTCCTTCTTTTCTTTTCTGTAAAATACGTAAAGGCATTCTTTTCTTTTCTGTAAAATACGTAAAGGCAGCCTTGACAGAGCGGAGCCTTTTGTCCTCATTTGTAGCATTTATTTAAGAGCAATCGATTATTCCTGCACATCCGTGGAAAAACATCAAACAGATGCTGAGAGTCTGAAAACCTCCACAAGACTGTTTGATCAATGATGGACGTTAAAAGGTTCTGGACACAAATGGAACGCCACTGAAATGTTTTGCTCGCATCAAATGAAAGCTGAACCTTCACATAAAGATAAATAACTTACAATTTTTCTCAAGACTGTCCTCCACAGATGGATGACAGAAACATATTCAAGCGGCCTCTAGCAGATGTAGTAGTTATGTTGGAGGCACAACTCAAGATAGATTTTACAGTCAAACATCTGGCTTTAACATGGTTGACTAGCATAGGCTGTGCTTCTATGAGGCCCAGGGCAACTTCTGGGAAACGATCACCGAAGAAAAAGTGATATTAATCTTAACCTTAAGAAATTATTATTTCTTGGCAGGATACCAGAAAAACAGACTACCTAAGGTTCTTCTCCTCCTCATTCTATTACTTGTTCTTCGTATTAGTATGATATGAAGCTAGGCTGCCTGAAGAATCTCATCATTTCCCAAAATCTTGCTGTAAATTATCGGCAGGGAGAAGAGATCGGAGCCCAGACGCAGAACGACATGTTTTGCCACAATAATAAACAATGATTAAGTGAATTGTCTGTCTGAAATGAATGAATGATTGGTGGATATCAGTCTGGGGAGGTTTACAAATCTACGCCGGTAAATCAATTAAGGGAACACTTAAATCATAGTCTGGATCTCGATGAAAGAAAATTCAATCTTTATTGATATACATTGCGTAATTAGTTTGGAACAAAATTATGCAAGAACGATCAATGGAAATCAAAATCATTAAACCCTTAATGGCTGGATTCTATATGCACCAAAAATCAAAGTGAAAAAAATCCATCCATCCATCCATCTCCGATCCATCTCAAGTGGCTTTCATAACAACTACTCATAATGGGACCCCGGAGTATATTTGAGCCCCAGAAGCCAAAGGGACCTCCGGAAAACATCCAACATGAGATCGCCATCTCATCAGGAGCATGCTGATGCCCCCGGGACACCATGGGGTGTTCTGGGGGGATCTCCTCCAGGACACCATGGGGTGTCCTGGGGGGATCTCCTCCCAGACCTGGATCAGGGCTCCTGGACGAGCAATACATAAAGTCTCAGAGGTTCCCAGGTGGATTCAGGTTCGGGGAACATGAGGACAAATCAATGGCATACCTTCATCCTCCAGGAACTGCCTACACACTTTGACCACATGAGGCCGGTTATTATCCTGGACCAGGAGGAACCCAGAGTCCACTGGACCAGTGTAAGGTCTGATAGTGGGTCTCCTCTTGGTAACTAAAAGCAGTCAGTGTACCATTAACCCCTGGACCCCTGGATGTCAGTGAGATCATCCAAGGATCTGTCTGGGTAGACACCAATGGGGGCACCAATGGAGAAACTGCTAATTAGGCTGAATGGCTGAACGCCAGTTGAGATCCACAATGCTGGGCTGTGAGCAGAGCATGAGAACGTCGGGCCTACATGTAGTCTGTTCCTGACAGTTTTGTCGGAAACATCACACCAGTAGCCCACTGAAGGTCATTTTGTAGAGAACTGTTATTCTCCTCCTGTTCCTCCTCACACTGGGGAACAGATACCAGCCTGGCTCCTGGGTTGTTGTCCTTCTATAGACCGGTCCAGCTCTCTTTGCGCCTTTATCCTGGCATCTTCTTCATGCTCTTGAGACTGTGCTGGGAGACACAGCAAACTGTCTGCCAACTACAAGAAGGGAAATGCCATCCTGGAGGAGCTGGACTACCTTTGCAGCGTCAGTGGACTGCAGGTACTTCCTCATGTCACAAGTAGTGACAAAGACACCAGCACAAAGCTATGGAGAAGACCCAGTCATGAAAAGATAAGTACAGAGAAATGGATTGTGGCCACCACCTGCTGAATCATTCCCGTTTGGGGGGTTATCATGCATTTACCTCTCCCTTGCAGCTGTTGTCACTTTCATTTGCAAGAAAAAAGGTGAAACTGAATCACAATCACTTGTTCTTCCTAAATGGACAGATTGATATCCCTGAAGTTTAACTGGCTTGGTGTCATACTGCAACGATTAAGTGTTCCCCTTGATTTTTTTGAGTAGTGTTTATCTAAGGCTCCGGGACTCCACTGATCCACAACAACACACATTATCTACAAATGGAGAAGACATAGAAGCCAGGAGTGGTTGGCCTTCCAAAATTCCTCCATGAGTTTCAAGTCTCATTCAGGACGTTATAAAAGATCCAAAGAAAATCACACAGGATCTGCAAACCTCTCTGAACTCAAGAAAGGTAATTTCTCCGCTACTCAAAAGACTCTGGACAAAGATGGCACCAATGGGAGAATGGTGAGGCAAAAGTCACTGCCAATCAAGATGAACAATAAAGTCTGGATCCTGCTACAGCCCACCTTGATGATCTTCCAAGCTTTTGAAAGAGTATTCCAGAATGATTTGCCATAATGAAGGAAACATGAATTCTGCTCCCTACTAAACAATTCTGAAAGAGAATGTCAGTTCATCAGTCTGTGAGGGTCATGCAGCCAGACAATGATCCCAAGCAGAAGAGTAAGTTCACCGCTGATGGATCCATAGGATTAAAATTTACTTTCTGGACTGGTCGAGTCTAAGTCTGGATGGGAACCCCATCGTGTTGGGACCTGAAACGATCAGTTTTTGCTCACATACCCTCCACTCTGGCTGCACTAATGTAGTTCTGCATAGAAGAATGAGCCAAAATTCCACCAGAGTGACATCAGAGACTGATCTCCAGTAATCAGAGGTGTTTGGTTGCTGTTAAAAGTGGAACAACTACATATTAATCTTTATGACTTATTAGATAAAATCATTATTTAAAAAGTGCATTTTTTGATGAGTGAAGTTTCCGTTGTTTAACATATATGTTCCTGCACTCTGTTTTCTAGTACACGATTGAAGATTTTACTTCCTAGCCTAACACACACATTAACTGCCTTTCTACATAGTACTATTACTCAACTAATGTCAAATTGTTATTATTTGACCAAAGACCTCCAAAACACATCTGACATGTGCAGATGGTCAGCAAAAGAAGTATTCAATCACCCTTAAATGTTTCGTGTCTGATGCCTGAGAGCATAGGGATTGCAGTGTAAGTAGGTCTGTTAGACATCAATGTTAACACTGAAAACACATTTCACACTATATTCATTTTAAATTTTAGAGGTGTAGTAGACTTAAAATCTCTTTCACTTACTGGCACTGCAAATATTTTAACATTAATTCCTGGTAAATGTTTATCTGAAAGAGTTGAGACAGTTGAGAGATTTTTCAAACATGAATAATTAAAAAAATTTAAATTTAAGCAGCAGCACACTAATTATACACCATTTTTATCACATCAGTGCTTTTTCTCCTGTATATTTCCAAAGATCCTGTGTTCATTTGCATATAAGCTAATATTTAGTGATACCCATTTTGATAGAACTTTTACATTCATATTTAATATTTGGAGTTGGTAATTTGTTTAAAAGTGTGGAAGCCCCAGGCTTTGAGTCAAACTCAGACCCTCTTGAAATGTGGCAAAAGTTCTAACCACTTCACAACTACGTCAACTTTGTTTGATTGAAATCTTAAAATGCATCTAAGCATAATGAAAATGTCCGTGTTAAACTTTTCCTTCTTACTCCTTTAGGTAGAATTAATTAGGATGATGATATGATGTCTGGATGTGGATGTGCATCTCGTGTTCTAATGACATCCATTACTTCAGGCTCAGGGCCCGGATCGTCCTCTGTCATCGCTGTCATACAGACATTGTGCGGGAAAAAGGCACGTATGACTACTGCATGTATTTCTTCCTCAATGCCGATGCCTTACATAAGTCTTGTGAACCTGAAGACCAGAGGTTTTATCAGCGGGCTGTTCTCATGCACGAGCGAAGTTTGTAGCTGACCCATGTTCTGTGATTTGTATTTAAGGAGCTGGCGTTGCAGCTCTCCTACGATGTGAAAGTCATCATTCAGTATTAGAGTCAAGCCTCCGTCGTACAGATTCCTGGAACACATATGTATAGTGCATTCATTCCTCCAGGGCACGTCACACTGATGTGGGATGAACTGCATAATCTACGTTGGATTACAAGGTGGAACTGCTTCCCGTTGAAATATTTCCTCTCATCTGCAGCTGTGGGCTTGCAGAATGGAATGGGATTTCCATCAATTCATTATACAACTCACGGAACTCTGTCTGTCTGTCTCGCATTATTCCGTAGGCTTCTGAGATATAATTCCATAGGCTGAGGCCATGTGATTATAAGATCACAGAAAGAATCTAAAACTGCAGGCTTTGCAGCGTAATCTCATCACTGATGACTCCTTCACATCAGAGAGGTGACAGAACTGTGTAATGGTGCACCGGGAACTCAGATACCTGCACAGAATAGAAAGATGCTTTTCTACTGTGATGTCTATTTGTTCCCATTGACAGACACTTGATTACTATTAATCTGCCCGTACACATATGAATGAATAAAGTCTAACCCTTTTATGACCCTTACATAATTTGTAAGGGTCATAAATAAATCAATCACACATAAACTGTTTGTTCGTCTTGGGTAACTATCAAGTAAACTTACTATCTTAGACCGAACACTTAATGCTTGGAAAAGATTGTGAATTTTGTATCCTATAAATCTCGGCCTTTAATCAATGGGAGAGTCGCGGTTGCGTTCTGGTGATGCGTTTTTGACCTCAAAAACGTGTTGCAGCCTCAACGTCACCTGAAAAAAGAAGTGGAGTGTCCGTGCCTGGATGTTTTGTTTTTGCTGCTTTGCTGTTTTAAATGGGCTTTGAAGATTGAAAATGACTGATTGGATCTTTACTGTTGTCAGTATACATTATTTGGGAAAAATCTCATCTCACTTTTTCATAGTAGAAAATGAGTAGATATGCTCATCTATATCCACAAACTCCTGCAGCCAAACTCCACTTCTTTCCTTCCTACTGTTGTCCTTGTAAAAAGGATCCGTGATGTCATGGATGAATTCTCCCCGTCCATGGTGACGGATCCTAACCTTATGTAAATTAGGTCCCCCTAGACAATTGAACCACCAAAGGGTTTAAAATTCCAGAATTGAGATGCAGGCATAGACAGGAAATTAAGATGAAAGCCTGAATTAATTTCAAATTTTAAAAGAATAAGCCAATTCAACCGAGGTTACCAACTAAGTTTCATTTTTCTGCTGGCTCAAATTTTTACTCCAGTCAATTATTATTATTATTATTTCATTTTTCTGCTTTAAATTTCTTTCATCTTGCATTGTGAGTGTGACTTTTGTCATGTCACTCTTCCTATCGAAGCAACCAATGTGTCGGTGATTAGATTAGATAGTTTACTGGAGTGAAAAATTGTTTCATGAGCACAAAGTTCATCATAGCTTTAGCCTCTTAATTCTGCTCTCAAGGTACACCAGATTAATGTATTTAACTTTAAAAGGTACCGAACCTCCATGGAATGTCCGAGGTTCACACTCCACAGTTTTTTGAAATCCTGTGAAGATCCTGACATAAACAAACTAATATTCATTGCGGGTCGAGTCATCCGAAAAAAGGAATGGTGAAGAAACATGGTAAAAATATTGGACATGGCACATATTGTGCAAATCATTTATTGAGCTCAAAATGGGATACAGGGCAAACAAAGGCAGACATTAAAGAAGGAAAAGAGAAGTTTAAGGCAGACATTTTAGCATTGGACTCTAACATTGATATCTTTTGGCTCCTGAAAATTTCATTTGGCTCCTAAATACTTTGGGTTAGGACGCCAATGGCGCCAAGATATTTTTTTCATCAGAAGCCTGTGGTATTGTCTGCATGAACGTTCTGAGTCCGTCAGACGGCTGAGTCCGTCAGTCACCTATGGTCATGAGCTCTGGGTAGACCCAGTCGTCGCTGGAGGGACTTTATATGTATGATCTGGACTGGGAACACCTCAGGATGAGCTAAAGTGTTGCAAGAAGAGCTTGAGCTACCTGGTTAGCATGCTAACAAAAATAAATCTTTGCATAATATTCAAGATGTGATACACAATACATAGGATATTTTAACACAATTGAAATGTTATTGTTCATTCATCTTCTGTTGATATTGCTAGTTCATCTCTTTTGAACGTTTTTAAAAATTTATATCAGTCAAATTTGGAATGAAAGGATTGATAGAATGACAGTCGTCTCTTGTATTGTGAGTGATAGAGTGATGTAACTGTGTTTAGAGAGAATAATGGCGGTCACTCTGTGAAAAAGAGATTTAGAGGGTATTAACTCTGGATTAATGATAATTGTAATAGAACAGAGATCTCCTACCTTGCCATTCTGATGATAATCCCTGGTTTTCCTGATCCCCTTTGACGGCCCATCTGATCCTGTCGGCCACGGACGACTTCAAGTAAGCAAGTAAGTATTACAAACTGTTCATCACTTTTCAACTGATGCTGCTCTTCATACATCAAGGAGTCTCTGAACTGTTTGTGTACTTCCTCCCATTATCATCACCATTCTTTTTCTCTTTCAGTCCGTTGTGTTTATGACCTTTTCATTTGAATTATTTTGTATTATGTGGAAATTCTTCCAAAGAGTCTTTATTTGTATAGATAATCAAACCCAACCAGTCGCAGTCACAGCTGCATTGTGTTTGCTCGTCACACTTGGTTGCTCATCCCTTAGTCCCTAGTTCCCTAGTTAGGACGGTGTGAAAATGAAAAACGGACAAACAGTGGGATTTTATGATTTACCATACAATAGCTCAGGCAACTATTGAATCCATTGTCTCATAAGGAAATTTCAAAAAGTAGTGCATCAGAGAATGATTGGACGAGGTTTGTCTTGATGATGAAGGATTTATTATGACAGCAGATGTGTGATAATGAGTCTATCAGAAAGTCTTTGGTGCTCGGACTCTTAGGGGGAAATTGAGATCAAAGGGTCTCTGCCCTGACCAGCAGCCTGGAATATCTTCTTTCTAGAGTCTGAATAGTGGTGATGGTGAATGATGACACTGCTGAGGCTGATGAACGATGAGACTGGTGGATCTCAGAAAACGCACGAACCATCAGGATGCAAGAACCAGATGGATGGAGAGAGAGTCTTACTTGAAGACAGCAGCTGATAGGTATGGACTAAGTACGCAGGTGTGACAGTGGTGGGATGGATGAGGTTTCAAATTTTTGTCTTTTAAAAAATAGCTTTACTTTTGCTATATTCACACCTGTGTCATGCTGGTTTATTACCTATATTATCTGTAAGCAGTTTTCTAATTCTGCATTGTGTGAAGGAATTTTTTTTTCCTGATGCTTGAAGGCTTGTGACTTTTAAGAACGTTGATCTCATCCACTAGCCCACCCACAAGACGACAAAAAGCTTTGGTGTCGCAGCCAGAAACTGGTTGTAGCCAGCCAGTATTGTTAGTCATTTTCAAAGTCATGTCTGTAGCCTGGAGACGATGAAGGCTATGAGCGCAAGTACGATGAATCGGCAAAATTATCATACATTTGAGAATTTTTGGCATAATTTATCGAACATCAATACGACGGGGGAAATTATTGTACAAACACAAAAACGATAGCTATCCTACGTCTGGCAACACTGTGGATGAGGCAACTTGAATGGGAACAGCCAGGGTTGCCCCAAAACAAACTGGTGCCCTAAGCGGAATTTGATTATGGTGTATGTTTCTGCTGATCCTTTGACAGACCACTGATTTTCTAACCTAATGTAAATCTAGACGTAATGTTGATGTATGCGATCCAGAGTATCGCATATTTATTTTGAAAATATCTGGTCAAATTTATTTCGAACTTTGACCGGATGTTCTATGTCGTTTCTGTGTTTGACTTCCTGATCTGCCGAAACTTTCGTCTTTTCATTTTTCGTCTCTGGAGGCAAAGTAGGTGTGAAAACTCAATGAATTCTGTCCACTGGAATTTGAAAAAGTTGGGACGGATCAAACCTCTAACAAACCCTTCATGTGCAGGTGGATGGACGGGCGAGGCTGGAGGACCACTTTCATGTGAGGTGGTGAGGTGCGATGAAAATGCCATCCGAGAGTATGTTACTCAGTGGAGGTTGTTTTTAATAATGCAGCTCTGGACATCTGCATCAAAATGCGGGTTGTGGTGATACTATAGTTTTCCTCCACCTTCAAAAACCTTGTCAGAAAGTACATCACATTACCAGCAAACTACACCAAATAAATGCCAGGTTAATGAATTTTAAATCAGGAAAGGCTTGATACTTATTGTATTCTCAGTTGAGCCCCGAGAATAGATAAGAGCCCTCTGCCCGAGGACCCCAGGGTACAGCTGGTGAGTTCAGACTTATAGATGGGAGAGCGGCCATGCAGTAACTTAAAATAGATGAGTAAAATCTTAAAATCTATTCAAAAACATACTGGGAGCTAGTTGGATTTCTGTTTATACTCTTGTACCTTTTTCTTTTTTTACTTGCAGGGCTTTTCACCCGTCCTACTTTTTATTTTTCTATTTAATTTCCTTCTTTCCTCTATTGGGTCGAGCCAGTTTCCCCGTGACTTCCTTCGCCAGTTTGCCCCGTGGAAGGTGGCGAAATCTCTTCGGCTTCACCACCGGCCGCCGGAGGGGCCTCTTTGCCAATCGCCGGTTGATACAGAAATCTAAGAGTGAGGATATAAAATCATTCAACATTATCTGCGTCTTTTAATCTAAAGTTGATCATATTTTTGAGAAAATTTCTAATATGATAAAAACTATATTAGTACAATCTTAGTCGTGTGCCACTCAAGTCGGAGATTAGTTTCAACCCAAAGATAAAATGACAAAAAAACAACCATGTCATCCAGGTGTGATTCAGAATCATGTTTAAAATCCTCTCAGAAGAGGATGTTACATCTCTACGATCAAACCCCCGTCTCCTCATTTTCCCAGTAGATAATCTGTCTGCTCCCACGAGCACGACTGCATCTGAAAGACAGATTCTGACAGTAGAGTGGAAAAAAATGAAATCCAAGTTGAAAAGGGAAAAGTCTACATTCATTCAGAGGGTCAGAGTTTACTTCATGGACAGATGCATCTTTGTCTGAAGAGTATAAATAACATAAAAGTCTCCTAATTGGATTTTTTTCTTCCATATCTTAACTGTCTGTGCGCAGCACAGAATGTTCTGCTACCCTCTTTCCTTATTTTTTCATAAATACAACATCACCTACCAGCACAACATTTTTTAGATGGAATAGATTACATGTTCGTGGTTCTGTTTTGTTACTTGTGAGCTTGTTTTGTTGTGTTTTCTTCTTCCTCCAATTGCGCTTTTATCTGTAAATGGATTTTTCAATGTAATGTACTGACGTCCGCTACTTAAATCAGAGGTGTGGTGAACTAAAGTGAACTATACACACCATCACTGAAACATTATTTTATGATTATTTACCTAAACTAATATCACCAATTAGCCATAACATAGCCACATTATAACCCCAGAGAGGTAGTTATATAATATTGATCGTGTTACAAAGACACCTATCAGATAGTGGGATCCATTAGTCAGCTCTCAAAGCCGATGTGTTGGAAGCAGGAAATAATGGACCAAATGAAGGGATCTGAGTGAGTTTGAAAATTGGTCAAAGGGTGATAAGACTGGATCATAGCAAGTCTAGTTGGGGGTTCCTGTTTTGCATTCTTCCATGGGAGGACAACCGATGAACTGGTTTAAGGGTCAGGACTGCCTAAAGCTCAGGGATGAGCTTGGGGAGAGATAGGCTACGCCATGTTGTTGTGTGACCCAAAGAAAAGCTATTGTCAGAAAAAAAAATGGTTCTGTTACAAAGGTGTTAGAACTCAGTGCATTACAGATCTGTTTTGGTGGCAAAAAAGGGACCTCCATATGATTGGTGTAGCTATCCATATGAGAACTACCTGATGGTAGGTAGAATTGTTTTCTATGTTAAACAACATTTAAAAAACAATCTTGGATCCGACACTGGGTCTGTTCCTGGAGGGGAAACAAACTTCTAATTATCCTGTTGGTTACAAACAGGATATGACATCAAAAGTTTTGATGTAACCCAGGTACGTCAACTCTGTCACGGGAGGATTGGATCACTACACCGGTGCAGGTGGTGTCTCTCTCCCTCCAAACGGGGTTAGTCCTTGAGGTCCCATTTAACACAGTGACATGGGTCCCCCGAAGCCTCGCCATGTTCATCATAATCAATGTCTTGACAGAGAGCAACTACCTTGCTCTTCAAATATCCCCGTGAGATCAAGTGACTCGTGAATCAACATAATAATTCCAATACACCTGATGACTTTTACGCACAAGCAGATGTTGACATCCACCTGCGCTCACACCTGTTCACACTAATAATTAACAGAAGTTAGAAATGAGATACATAAATCTAAAAGAACATATAAATATGAGGTGGAATATAAATACTACTTAAGTGACCACAACAAGAAACCCATAATAACAAAAGGAATAAATGAGGCATATCTCCCAAATACTTTTAAGGCTTTTCATTCTCGTTTTGAGAAACAGGATTTCTCATACATATCCCACCTTCAACATAACCCACTTTAGAGAATCTCTCTGCCCTGAATGTTATTATATCGTTGAAGAGGATTTTGTGAGATCTACTGATAAGGGTCAATAACAGGAAGGGCTCTGGTCCAGATCATATCTGTGGACACACGTTGCGTCATTGTGCAGATCAGCTTAGTCGTGTCTTTCAGTCCACTTTCATAGGTCAGTGGACATTAACCAGTCGCCAGACACTAACCAGTCGCCAGACACTAACCAGTCGCCAGACACTAACCAGTCGCCAGACACTAACCAGTCGCCAGACACTAACCAGTCGCCAGACACTAACCAGTTGCCCTAACATCACTGATCATGAATGTTTTTGAGAAGGTTGTAAAAAAATTTGCTTTGTTTTCCCTGGACTAACAAATTGATCTAATGCAATTTGTAAATCAGGAAGGAAGTCGTGTCGATGATACCAAACGTTTTTTTAATCTTTAATAGCCTTTATAAACATTCAGAGAGGCGGCAGGCTCATGCCAGGATTTCTGTTTGCTGACTTTTCATCAGCATTCAACACAATTCAGCCACATCTGCTGATCACAAGGTTGCAAGGAGTTTTTCTCGCCAGCTAATATTGTGGCGGCTGGACTTCTTGACAAACAGGAAGGGTCTTTGTAAACGGTCTTTTCTCAGACTCTGTTGCCTTATCCACAGGTTCACCTCAGGGTTGTGTCCTCGCTCCATTTCTTTTATCCTACACACGGATAGATGCAGGAGCTCTCAGATTTGGTCAGACTTTCCGACTATGCGGCACTGCTGTCCCTCCTCCAAGGCTCTGGATCAGACCATGTGGAGGCACTGATTGATTTTATTTTTTGGCGTGATAGCAATTCTCCCAATATGAGTGTTTCTAATACCAAGGCGCTCATCATTAGTTTTTGACGCAGCAGAGATGAAGTCAGAGTCCATCATCAACAGAGACTGGTTGGAAATGGTCACATCTTACAAATATCTGGGTACCATCTTTGACAACCAGCTCAAATTAGAGGTGAACACAGAAGCCATTGTCAAGAAGGGGCCACAAAAAAAATTCACCTTCTTTGAAAAACTTAATTCTTTTTCTGTGAAGCCCACCGTCCTATGTCAGTTATATCAGTCTTTAATTGAGAGCCTTCTGAGTTTTTCTTTAATCTGGTGGTTTCACAGCCTGACTGTGAATGACAGAAACAGCCTGAAAAATATTGTGAACATCTGCTCCAAAATTATAGGAGTGAAACAGAAAGACCCAATTTCCTGTGGTAACCGGCAAATCATTCGGAAATCATGTACTTAAATGTACTTAAGTCTGTGTCTTCTTCGCTTTTGTTGTCAGATGGCTGATTATTCTGCTTGTGTTCCTTGTGCCCATGTTACTAGTTGTGCTACTCCCTTCAATCTTGCCTGCGTTAGATCTTGTTTTTCTCCATTTAACTTGCATCATCTCCTTCACTTCCGTCCTACTCCCTTTTGCTTCCCTGCATCCTTTCTCTGTGTCAGGTTTTGTTTCCATTGTTTTCATTACTTTCTAGTTTTCATGAGTTTAGATTTCCGTCTGTGTTGCTTTTATTCCTTTTTGATGATCATCATTTTTCATGTAAATTCATATAGACTGCCATTTATGGATCCTAATTTTTGATTACACTTATTTTGTCCACACAGCCCTTTTGACTTTTAGAACTGAAACATAAACGGAAAATGTTATTGCCTCATACTTCTCTTTGTTGCCATCAGGGCGTCGGTTCTCTCCACCTGTCTGCAGGTCCAACCGGCATGCAAGATCCTTTATCCTCTCTGCAGTAAAACCTAAGTAAACAAAAATACTACTACTGTGTCCACGTTTGTTCTTGCACGTGTGTTTTTGAACAGCTGAACAGAGTGATAATGAAAACCTGGTGCAGAACACAGACCTGGCTGTTCACCTTCTAACATGACAATGACCCAAAGAACGCAGCAGAGAAGACTCTGAATGTCCTTGAGGGGCCCAGCCAGAGCCCTGACTTGAACCCAACTAAACACCTCTGGAGGAGCCTGAAACCGGCTTCATGCCATCAAACCCAGGAGGACCTGGTTCTATCATTGCTGCCGAAGGCGCTTCAAAGCGTCTGAATACTTATGTCAATGTCATATTTCAGTTTTTCTTTTGGATTCTACATTGTGTTTCTTGCTTTTGATATATTGAGGTGTAGAGTGTAGCTTGACTGTTACGGACTCCTGTGGGGTTTTACTCGGACCCAAATGCAGACGCATACGCCGTAGAGCAGGTGAAAATATATTTATTTCTACCTCAAGACATGAGGAAGAAACAGGAACAGAAATACTGGCGATTAATCACGACACACTGGGAAGGGTTGGGCCGCGTGACGACACGAGGAACATCATGCAACAAACTGGCACAGAAGGGAAGGTGAGGACAGACTTTATACACAGACGTAACGAGATAATGAGACACAGCTGGAGGGGAAACACAGGTGAGCATGATGACCAATCACAAGACAGACACAGAGGGAGAAAGGAACACAGAGGCTTGACATTGACGAAGGGAAAAAAGGGTTTAAAAGATTTTAACATAAGGATGTACCATAATAAAATGTAAAATACTTTCTGAATGCGCAGTATGTATCGATGCAGGAATGCACCCAGACCTAAAAATGTCTTTTTTCACGCATTCATGTATGAACTATGACATCCTCCATTTGATTTAGTACTGTTTTTGAATAATTTTGCAGCATTCGGTCAGTCAATATATGTATGTATCCAACGTTGTGTTCATGATGGTAAATGTGTTTCTGCTGCAACTAAGAATTATTTCCATAAATTAAGCTTAGAGTAGATATATAGCCAAGACTCTTGGTCCTGGCATAATGTCTCTTGGCCCAAGAGACATTATGTATGCAGCCAAGACAACAGATGAATAGAGTCAGAATTGCGTCCTAGAAACTCAGAGCTGGTATGTTGTTGAACTGGTTGTTCTGGAGCGGTTCCAGGTCCCAGAGCAGCTTAGTGGTGTCCGAGCCGACCTGCAACCTCAGCTCTGCTGAGGAGCGCAGCTCACTTACATAATTAAATTTATAGCAACACATGAGGATACGCTGGTGAATATTTTAGAAATGAGCTGCTGCGTACTTTAAAGGTATAACGAGGATAAAATATTGATACCTGTGATGAAGTATATGATGATGATGATGATGTAATGGTCACACTGGAAATCTGCAGTTTGTACATCTGAGACCCTGATTCCATCATGACCAGTAAGCAACAGTAATTCATGTTAATCCAGCTCCCTGGAGTCTAACAGTGCCATGCTCACTGTGGACTTTGGATATTACAGTCGTTACGTTGTGAAAATCCTCTCTAATGCTTACTTGGAAATGAGCACAGGCAGGAAATTAGCATGAATGGTTTAATACTGTAAAAGCGTAGCTCTTTCGTCATTTAAATCACAAAACCAAAGAATGTTTAACTAATCTGAATAGAAGATAGAAGTATTAGATTTCATTTTATAAGTACATTTAATACAGTAGTTATCAGGAAATTAGTAGAAAGTGATTATAGTAATTTAAAAAAATAGACAATGAACAAAGAAGTGTAATAATCTGAATAATCCATGGCAATGTCCTGCTTTTTTTAATAAAGTCAAACCAAATCGAGGCAGAAAAATATAATATAACTAGGCGTCTGAAGTTGCGCACGAAAGCAAGCCCCAAATCCCCTGCATTGTACAAACAATTATCCTGATTGAAATCCTCAGATGTGAAGTTTTGTCTGAAAAACTGTGTTTTCCATAAAGGACACTCCCTTCATGATTAAAATATGAGCCATTAGGGTAAAAGGTGATATTTGAAAGATAGATCTCCTCGACTTGATCCATATGCACAAATTTGGACTAAATTAGACCGACGGTTAGAAAGTTCTGTCAGAAAAACTTTATTTTTCGAAAAACGCTCCCCCTAGTGAGTAAAACCGGAATCATTAGAGTAAAATACAACATATCAAAGATAAATATCTTTGAGTCATTGATTATACGCCAAATTTGGATTAAATAAGTCATAAATTATGACCCCAAAACTTTTGGAGGTAAATTTCCCCCTGGTATCAGAAACATATGACTGATGTGTAGCCAAAATCAATCCAGCTCTTCCTCGCACTAAGGTCTATTGGGGTATAAATTTGAAAAATGATCCATGAAATAAGTTTTCTATCCAGGGGAAGGATGTCGAGGTGGTTCACTCCTATAAATACCTCGGAGAGCAGACAGGCCAGTGGGGCCTGGCAACAAAAGGCAGGAAGGGATGACTCTACTTCCTGCAGAGGCTTTAAAACATCTGCAGCAAGATGCTGCCAATACTCCACCAGTCAGTGGAGCTCCGTGCTTTCTGTATCAGGACGGGACTTGCTCTCGACCCAACAAGCTAGTTAGAAAGCATCGTAAGTCTTTTCATTACAGAGATGAAACCTTTATTTATTTACTTTGAACAATCAAGCAGCGGCTTAAAGGTGCAGTGTGTAAAATTTAGTGGCAGCTAGGTCAATTTCCAGATTCCCCACTCACAATCCAAGAATCTACGCTGGCCTTGAAGTGTCAAAATTTATATGTGAACGAAAAAAAGATTTCTTATTTGTTCCGTAACTTGTAGCGTTAACAGTCGCAACGGTTTTCCCATCTTTGCTCCCCCAGGGAAAGGAGGCGAGAGGGTGCAGACAGCACGAGGTCCGGGTCACTGGGAAGCGGCAAAGTCCAGGCCGGGAGCAACGTAAAGCAACCCTCTGCTGAGGAAACGTGCCCGATCAAGGCCGGTCAGCGCCAGTGAGAGATTAATCCCACTAATCTCTTTTGTCAAATCTATGCACTTCTGTCTTCTCTGCTGGTTTTCAGAAGTGAAGTATTTTGTTCATCGTCTTTCTGCTACTTCAACCTAAAAACACAAAATGTCCTAAGGCATTGCAACATTGTGGCCAGCGGCACGGTGATGGCACTTTGAGATTTGATCCAAATGTAAAGTGCGTTCTAAATGAAATGTATTATTATTATTATTATTATTATTATTATTATTATTGATGCTGTGAGAAGCACATTTGCCATATAACAAGATGGTTCGGGGATAAATCCACCAGCCTCTCAGTGCAGAGATTACATGTTCTCCCAGTGTTGTCGTGGATTCTCTACAGCACATATGTCAAACTCAAGGCATACATCATCTCACGGGCCTGGCCCACTGCTATACAGCACAAACACCACAGATATCACAAATCTTAAAATTTTCTCTTTTCAGTTTTAATTTACTAGCGTGTTGCGTTCATGTCCTCGAGCCAACGGTTCCACGTTCAAACAAGAAGACACAGGAGGTTGCTGACATTTAATGTGAAATCCGCCTGTAGGCTATTCATGCAGCTGACTGTTTTCTGAGGAGCAGCTAGTCCGGACTGTAGGAACAGATACAAGGAGCAACAATGCACTTACATTTTTTGTCGTCTGACTCTTATTAATGCCTGTGAATAAAGACTTTCCATTGGAAATAATTCAGTGAAGCTGCTGAAAGAGATGGAGACATAAAAATGATTAATATTGTTATGCTAATGCTATTTGAGTATTTTCTGGTACCGGAGTGGTTTCGAATGCTATAAAATGAGTAAATAAAATAAGAATTAAAATTTGTGATTGAATTTGACACCCCTGCTCTACAGGGACTCTGGCTTCCTCTAACAGTCCAAAACTGCAGAATAGGTGTTAGTGCTGACTCTAAACTGTCTGTACGGATGAATGAGAGTCACAATCGGTCGGTCATGTGATGAACTGGTAATCCATGGTGAAGCCTGCCGTTCGCCTAATATTAGTTTGGATAGGCTCCAGGATAAGTAGTTACAGAAAATGAATGAATGAATGAAGATGCGAGTCTCCATTGAAGAAGACTTCACTTTCTTTAGTTAATCGGGGCTTACACTAAACTAACGCAAAAAAAGCAAACACAATTTTTACATGATTATACATTAACAAAATCATATTATAAATAGAATATTGCAATTATTCAGAGATACACCCCTGATTTTATACACTGCACCTTTAATGTCATTAAAGCAAATTATTTCAGATAGAAAGGCTGCATTCCAAAGGTAATTAAAATCAAAAAATGTTTTATAAATTGTAATTAAAAAAGCAGCTCCTCATTAATGTCTTTAATCTGCTTCTGTGTGGAAGATAAGACACTTCTTGAAACTCGCTCTGTTTTACCACTACAAAGATGTTGTCAGTTGATTCACCTCCTTAACTTAGCTGCTAATTGCTTCTATAGTAGCGTCCTTTTTTTATCTCTGGGTTATGGGTCACACAAATCATCATGATGATAGTCTTCAGTCATATCCTAGCACCTTTATCCTCAGAAGTACCGATAACAACAATTACAACAAAACAGAAGATTCTCTAAATGTCACTGTCCTTGTCTGTAATTACTCGTAGTCACGTAAAGACCCTTACGACACAGTGGACTACAGTGAACAGAAGGTCACACTCTCTCCAGTTCACCAATCACTTTATCTCCTAAACATTAATAGAATCCTCTGTGAAGGAAAGAAAATGATTCTCAAGGGAAGAACTGAAAGATGTAGCTCCAGTTCAGAAGAAAGGTTATTTCCTGTGAATTAAAGACGTAAAGTAGATGAGTCATATCGTTGACCTATAGCCACCTACACACTGCCTATAATGTGAAAAAGTATTGAGCTCTTCTTTGCTTGTATTTATTTCCGATCCCTCTGTGTTGAATCTTCAGACTAAATTCTACATAAGACAAAAGCAACCTGAGTAGACACAGAATGTCATTTTGTAAATGATAATTTTATTTTAATGAGGCAAAATTGGTATCCAATAATTAAATAACCAGAATGAGAAAATATTCAGTTTAGTCCCAATCCTTTTTGTAGAAGTGCTGAAGTGTAACCACACACTCAGTTTTGAGCGTGAACTACTCACTCATTTCACACCATCTCAATGGACTGAGTTATTTACTCCTCTGCACTTCACCTAAACGGTCTGAGAGTCATCAAGGTGTGTTGAGGCAAACTTCCGACGAGACTTAATATTCTTCTAGGTTAGTTTCACATCTCCACTCTGCCATGGATGTCATTTTTGAACTCTGACCTATACTAGGATGAGGGAGGCGAGCAGTTCCTTGGATGTCTTCCGTGCATCTTTTGTGACTTCCTAAATTAACCTTTTATTTGCTCTTGGAGGATTTTTGGAGGGGAGGGGAGAAATGACATTGAAAGCATTCCCAGATTGATGGATTACAATCACTTTCTGGAATTTCGTTTGATTTTGGAATATTTGTGGTACTGGCGAAGTATTGGCCAACTTCCTGCGTTAGAAACGGTCTGTTTAAGTGATATGTCATTGAGTGGGGCTGGTACTCATCAGGTCTGGGTGTGTCTCATCCAGTTTCTCTGTTTGTTTGTTATTGGGTTTTTTCAAAATTTTTTGAGGGGGCAATTATTTTTTCAGAGAGGCCCAGATAAATTAGGCAATCTAATATTATATCCCCCAAAAGCCAGGGATATACATCGCTTTCGGATGAACACACCAGATAAGCTCCTAGACTACTGCTGGTGGGCCCATGAGTTTGCTGGACATCGATGCAGGAATGTATTTTCTACTTGCAGAACCACCTGAGTGAAAGCGGCACTTAAAATTCACAGGCAAGTAGGGAATCTGATCCGTCTCCCAGTTAAAAGATGTACTTCAGAGATAATGTAGTTTTTCAGAGCGAGTGTGGTCCCCAAAACTGAATTCCAGTTCAAACAAGCAGGAGAAACCTATCAGCCAGATTTGACCTCAACTGTGTCACACAGAATGGACTCCTGAGGACCTCCCTTTTCACACATGTCAGTGCCATGACAGATTTTTATTTCCCCATCTCATGGCTCTTCTCTCAGACAGAAACATTTCAATCAACGGAGACAAGTGACTGAAGACTAAAGATATGTTTTATAGCAGCAGGTGATATGTGATAATTAATCTCTCAGAAAGTTCTTGCCACTTAGACTCTGCGGGGGAATTGTGAACTGGGGTGTTTCCTAGGTGTCCTGAGCAACAACAATTTAAACCCCCTGTTGAAGTCCAGACTAGTGGTGGTGTTGGTGGTTGATGATTCTGATGAGAATGATGACTCTGTGGAGACAGACAGCCATGATAGCAGGAACTTCCTCCTGAGCATGTTTGAGTCCATAGGTGGTTTTACATGGACTCCTTCATTCTGTTTAAAAGCCTGGTCTTAAAGAGTCTCTTACATTGGTGGGTCTTAGTTTTTAGAGTGAAACCGCGGGATGAGGAGGTTCCACTTTTAAATTGACTTTAATTGATGTTGATCTTAATGGAATATTTCTGGAAAGTTTACCGCAAAATATGGAGTCGCTAATAACTCAATGTGAGGTAAAGTCATAATGATGTAAAATTTGTCAAAACAATACCCTTCTGAAGCACCGATAAGGATTTCTAGTGGTCGTCTATTCCCTCCCTCACTCCTGCCTCCAGTACGCCTGCGTTGATATCAAGCTTAAAAGTATCCCAATGGCAGCAAAAACCGCTGTGATCACGTTATTCTTTCATTGATAGATATATGGATAGATTCAAAAGTATGGCCAATCTAAGCAGTGATTCCGTATTCTCAGCCATTAATAAGCTTTGCCAATCATTACTCCCCGCAATAGGGTAAAACAGGGCCAGCAAACGGTCCTGATGATGGGACATTGCCTTCAACAATGATGCCTCCATAGCTACGTAAATTCCTGGTGAGAACCATTTATCTGCTGCCATTCCTCTCTTAACTGAGGAGCCACACTTTCATTCCTCAGCCATGCCCTCCGGCTTGCCGTATTTTCCGGTCAGGTCTTCCACTTTGCCACTTTATCGTGGCAGCCACTATGCCAATCACATTTTAAGCCATGAGGCGTCCTGTCCTTCTACGCAGATTTTACTGCCAGACCTGCAATAATCCTGCAACACTAGATGTCTGCTGCCAAAACTAATACTGCCTATTTCTCTTGAATATTATGTCCTGCACCACCGCTCCGATGGACCACATCTGAGCTCTTGAGCTCCCCAGTCCATCAAAACACTGATTGATTATTGTATCTGGTGGTCAGGGTATTTACCCAATTCAGCGACCGCAAACGAGGTAATACAGGCATCTCTAGGAAGAATATTGACCTCAGTTCCCACGGCACCGACGGGGAAGTCCATAGCCCACACTTAGTAGGTCACTAGTTAACATATTCCCTCAGGGAATGGCAACATGTTGGTAGCTTCAAAGGCCCACACATAGAAGGTCCATTATCAGAAGCATCAGGCTTTGTCCTCTGTAGTTTTTGGTGGTTTCATTAGTTTAATCATCACTTCCCTAAACAATCTCAGTGTTCAAAGGTGAAATATTATACCCTTTTACACAAGTCAGCACCATTTGTGTCAGCACAATGTCTGTAACGCTGGTTATGCTCTGACACACTCATTCTGAACAACCGGATTGAAAGGGCGGGACTAGACACGCTTCCCTCTGCCTGGAGGAGTGACAAATGGACGTGCTTCCAAACGGCGGGGCTGCGCTCCCGTCGGAAGTCCTTTGCATGCGTAATGAGAGACACGACACGCAGATCAACAAATGGTACTGGAAATATTAACCCATGTTTGATCCTGGGTCAAACCTGCAGGAGGCTCCTCCTCCCGGAGGAGAAGGATCCGGAAGAATGTTTCTACTAGGTTAGTTGCCAACATTGTGTCATTTTACATACATCATATTTCTGTGTGGTTGTACTTCAGCTCATGCTAACATGCTAGCCTAACTTCATCAGCGGGGAGGTAGAGACGGATCAATTACATTTTTTAAAAATATTTATGAATAACTTAAGTAAAGTTTAAATAACAATTTCAAAGCTTGTTTCACATTTAGATGTATTCAACAAATTTACATTTTGGAAGTTTTTGACACAAAGAAGGTTTTTGGATTTTGACATTCTCTTACCTACGTTTTTAGATTTAAAACGTTCTTATTTCCATAAATTATCGATAAAGTCACCTGCATTTCTTCTCCCTTGGGAAATAGGTGCACATGTGGGAAATGTGGGAAAGAAATGCCAACAGAACCATAGCACATCAGCTGCAGCAGGGACATACCTCAGGTAATAGATACGCTTGCATGATTTAATTATTTTTATTCACTTATTTTCTCTTACGATATCCAGTCAAAGAAGTTGTCTTACCGATCAGATCTTATAGATTTCAAGAAGGCTGGCAGCTTCCAGGAAAACGAGCACGTTTGGTGGATCACCCTGGCCCAGAACCTGTCTGCCGTCATGTGTTCACCTTACAGGCTGCATTGAACCCATATTGAGAAGACTACTGCAATTCGCATTTGACGACAATATATTGGAAAGTTCTTTAAAAAATGTTTTTTAATTACATTATGGTATTCATATCCACCAACAACATTCTGTTTATCATTCTGTACAATATTACCAATGAAATTTAGAATTCAAGTTAAGTCAGGCTTAATTTGACTTGAATTTTAAATTTCAAAATAAGTGTTCTCCCTCTGAGTTGAAATAATTTTTTTGCAAGATTTAAGTTGCACTAAGTTAATTCAGTATATGACAGTCTATATTACTTTGCAATATGCAACAAATGTTAAAAAAAAATATTGCGTATAAAGACAATAAACCTTTAAAAAAGCGTGAAAAAGTCACTGGATCGTTCCTATACCGAATAAATACTACTGAAATAGTTGAATTGTTTGTTTCAGAAACATCATGTTTTTTTGTGCTCAGTCGTTACAGAATCTTGGCCTACAGATGGTTTTTAAACCGGTGCTGTGACTTCTGGGCAGGAGAATCCGGGTGGTACCCACATCCTGAGTGGTACTCCACATACACAGAGATTTCCCTGATGCTGTAGGACCACAAACTAAATTCAGACCTCCCCCGGATTGAATGGGGACATGTAGGTGGTCATCACTTCCTGCATGTTGGTTCGGGGATAGTAGACTAAAAAAGTTGAATGATCCCGCGGAAGAGCAATAGTCGCACAAATAGCTGAAAAAAATGCCGGTTGTACTAAAAAAGGTGTCAGAGCACTTAGTGACACCACTGAGCTACACACTCGCAGGCAGCTGGTTTTATTGTTATGGCTGATCAGTGTAGTCAACTCATGCTATAATGTTTTATCCTCTTAAATATATTGTCTTTCACTTTTCATTTTGTCTTTTATTTTTTTGCTATTATTTTCATCCCTTTCTGGGTCGCAGTGTCGCCTTTTTACTACTTTTCATAACTCTACTGTCTATGCTCTGTTTTTATATTTATTGGCTGATATTTTGACTTCCTCACATTTCCATCTTCCTGTTTAATATCATCCGCTGTGAACCTTGAGTCTTTCCTGCCCTCTTGTTTTTAAATCATTCATTTCTCTCTTGGATTTATTTGACCTCATGTCATTAGGATACTTTATAATATATCACCCTCTGAGTTACTTCTCTTTTTAAACTTACTATTCTTACTTTTTTAAACTTAAACTTTACTATTATTACTACAATAACATCAATAGTTATTATTATAAATGTTATCATTATTATTATTATTAAGTTATTATTATTAATAATCATTTTGTTGTTGAAGTGTTCAATGTAAGTTGAAATATTTGCACTGTAAATGTTTATGCACAAAAACATTATTAATAATAAAATGAAGGTTGACACAGTATCATTTAAACTTCTAATTATGTATTTTTTCTGAATATTTCTTCATGCTTTATTTTGTTTTTGACCCATCGTTTATTGACATGAATAAGCACAAACACACAAACATGTCGGGCTCACATGACGATGTCTGAAATGAAATGGGGTCATTGGATTTGTGTACAATCATTATTCTGCGCTCTGAGCTGCGGCGAGGAACGGAACCCCGTGATGAAAGATAACCTAATTTAACCTGAACAGGAGAAGTAAAATGGAGGCAGGAAGGAGGGGGAGGGTCATTCTGCACAGACTGGTATTGTTTTGCCATTTGTATGACTGTTGTTTATATAATTCTGCTGTTGTGTAAGTACAGCGCCGGATTCTGATCCTCTTAAAATCACTACAACTCCTCATCATGGGACCAGTTTTTTGTGGGTTTTGCAAACCAACACAAAAAAACACAAACACACGCACAAATTAAAAATACACCGCACACATTTGGGAGGATATGTTTGTTTGTTTGTTTGTTTGTTTGTGAGAGACTTCAATGAGACGGGAAGAGGACACAAGTTTAATGGTTTATACTTGTTGCAAACCTGGACTCACAGACAATGTTTGTTTGTGTGGATGTTTGGTGGTGTTGATACTGGTGAAAGTAAATAAATGATTCAGCATGCAGCAGTAATAAGCGATCAAGTACGGAAGAAGTGAAAGATAATCCAGACGGATGAAGGTAGCTGGATGATTATATCCCCAAAAAGTGGGGGGTATTATGGAATAATCATTGCCGCCATAAATCAACAACTAATTGTGGATCATTTTCAAAATGTATACCCACATAGACTTTAGTGAGAGGAAGAGCAGGAATGATTTTGGGAAAGTTCTGTTATATGATTCAAACACGAGGGGGAGGGGGAGTGGGAGGGGGAGTTTCTGATGGGTTTCTCAACCCTTGCTAAGACTTAATCCAAATGTGATGAATATGAAGTGACTCAAGGAGATCTATACATAATACATCGTGTTGAATTGTAATTGTAGGTATTTTACTCACTAAGGGGAGATTTGTAAAGAAAACGCTGTGGACATAACTTTATATATCATTCTTGGAGTATAGTCAGGAGGATTACTGGTACAACGCAGGGAATTGGGGACATTTCGGGGATATACCGTTGCTGTTGGGGACGACAGCGTCGGCCTAATTTGTATATGTTGTGCTTTGACTAATTACTGCTATCCATTGACCCTACACATCAAACCAGTTGTTGTATTGTTGTGCAGATTTGGAATTTTTGACGAACCATGTTGCCACGGCAATGCAGGAAGGGCTGTGTCAAAAATGGCTCTACAGCGCCCCCTGCAATATTTCCAAAAAGCCGCCCATGCCATGTGTTTCACCTGGAGATACTTGACACACTTTAGTCGTAACAGGATTTTCAAAGAAGCCTCTTGGAGCAGTGACTCAACCGGAAGACGGCCATTTTGAATTTTACAGGATTATTTCTCAATTTATGTGTTGTGCTTTGATAAACCTGTCGATAGAAATTTGATTAATAGGAAATTTGGTCAAATTACCTCCCAATGCATTAGGAATGCACATACTCTCAATGGTTTTTCCATAACTTAAAAGCGGTGGCCATGGCGACATGGCCAACCTTGATCACTTCAAGACCTGCTGATGACGTCGCTGCACATCTGTCCCAAACTTCACATCTTTGATGAGAGTCCTGCCCTCAAGACTTTCATATGATAATACTCAGTTGCAATGATAGCGCCTCCTTCTGGCAACAGGAAGTAAGATGTTCTTCAAATTAGGGAGGAATTTGTTGGGCGCTGTAGATAATTATATAAAGAGTCTGGTCTAGACCTGCTCCTTCTGGAAAGCACCTTGAGACAACTGTTCTTGTGAATTGGCGCTAAATAAAGATTGATTGATTGATTAAATATCATTTGAATCATGTGAAATCCATGCAGTGGTGTCTACATGCTGTGTGTATAAAAATATGTGTGCCGTTCCTGGACACCACGTGGAGGCCGAGTTCTTAGAAACTCATGTCTAATGATTCTTCACCACAAACAAAATCAAACATCGTAGAAAGGCAGAAATGTAACAAAGCATAACTTGTATCAGTGTCAAGAAATAAATTACTTGACACTTTTGCCTGCTGGTGAACTAAGGAGGGATTTCTCGTCTCATTGATCTCGATCAGTTTATAATTTGACTTGAGACTTTTCATGAAATGTTTGGCAGACAGAGCGCCGTGAGATCACGAGAGCCTTTATAGGTCACATGCTCTCTCCACAGGAAATGAATGGTTGCCACCCAGGAAGTGACACGATGATGCTCAAAATAGATGGGAAGATTTCAATCACTTTGGCTAGTTTCCACTGATTTGGTGGAGCAAGGTCATCTTGAAGCAGAAAAACCTCATTTACTCTGGTATTTCATCTGGTCTTATTCCATTTACATCTCTTTAGCAAAACTGTTGCTTCCACCTGGCCCAGAACTCATTAGCTAAGAACTAAACACCTTTCCGTTTCTTCTTAAGAAAAAAGTCTTCTATCAATTCTCCAGATGGTACAATGTAGCTGTGCATTCCTCAGCTTCAAGTCTCCAACTATAATGTCCTCCTCATGGATATTTCTTTGTAACGGGGAACTTGGTCCGGTAACATTTTAGCCTACATTTGTCTTCTTATAACTCTGCTACAAACTGCATCATTTTGTGAGTTTGCAACCCAATTCACTTTTCTTTTCAGCAAAATCCAACTCCGAAACTTTCACAATCTCTGCTGGAGTAATTATTTCCGTACAATTACAACATAGATCAGATTTCAGGCTTGAGTTTCTGGGATGGCCCTACAGCTGGTGGAACTTGTATTTACATTAAGGCAAAACTCACACCAATTTTATCTCCATAATCAATACCAGAGTTCTTGTGGCTGATAAAGCTCCAACCCAACACAGATTTCAGGTGGCGGGTCTTTTGTACCGCCCACTACAACTCTTGGACCCAAGGCTTGGGAACAATAACCAATTAATAAACCCCCCATGCAGATAAGTTCAGGTGAAAGTTCGTCTGGTAGCTGTTTTAGATGGGAACAACTCTTTGCTGTTCACATGTGGGTATATAAAAACTACTAGCAGGTTTTAAGTCTCTGGAATAAATTGTTGGGAGTTTGATTCTTATTCCAGACTTGACACCCCAAACTTGTGGTTCACTGAACTTTTGGCTGGACACAGTCTCAGTTTTAGAAGGAAATCTTAAGTTTATGCAGATCTTTCTAAACAACATTCAGCTTTTCACAGCACATCTTTTAGAATGAATGTTGTTTCACTCTGGTCCTCATGTAAGGCATGAACTACAATCTCGTTCTCTGGTTCAGCAGTTGTTGAGACGTATACCGGAATGATCAAGAGGCTGTAATTGCCTCAGCTAGGGTTTTGACAACGTCCTTAGAAGCTTCATGTGAAATTGATGATTGAGGTATTGGAGCTTCTGTGAACATGAAGGGCTGAAAGTGAGAAACAAGAATGCTTTTGTGGAGAAACACCGACTTCATGTTTCTGTTCAGGAGCAGAAGGAACACCTACACCATAATATTGGATACTTAGAGGATAAATATGTTGCTCTGCTTGTGCTGCATTTTGTCTTATTCAGCTCCTCCAACCTTTCAACTTCTGTACTTTCTGATACAAAGGGAGCTCCATTTTATTGCCTTCTCTGCTTCCCTTTGCTTTTTCTTGAGCTTCTCGCTCAGCTGTTAACGATGTATCCTTCGCTTCAAGTTCTCTAATTTCTTCTTCATATTGATGTTGCGTCTTCATTATTTGAATCACCTCCTGTGTGGTTGCCACTTAAGGCGCTGCCTTTTGTTTTCTTTGAAGTGAATCATGGGTAAATTGTGTGGACATCTTTGAGACAGACAGAGACAGAGTTTACTGAAAAGACACTGGACACAGTGTCTTCATACCGACTCTGAATCGGGCCAGGGGATTTCATCCTGATCACCATCTCCACTGAGAGACTTTTCAGCCCTTTACATTTGCACTTCTAGTGACGGCAGAGCAAATGTTATTCTCCTCCGGAATATCAGTCTCAGGGCTTGTGATGTGTTTTATTTCAGCAAACATCAGCTCTGCATCGTCCTTCTTTTTAATGGACCTCTTAAAGCCGTTGATGTGATATTTCCGTCAAAATATAAATTTAACCTTTGAAATAGAAATGTCAATATACTTAAATCTCTTGAATATGCATAAACTTAAACTCAAAACTAAAAGATTTTACTTAGATTTAGAACTTTCAGTTCAAACAATTCATTTAATTTCAATTCAATTTCATTTGTTGCCTGCTTGTATATTTAACCATAGAATCAAAAGCAAATAAATACGTTCTGAAAAAATGCAATTACATTAAATTCAACACTCAATTGTATCTCTTTTTTTTTATATATATATATATATACAAAAAATATAGTCTTTTACTTAAATGTAGTCCTTTAAGATTCTTATTTATGATTCTTTACCGCAGACACCATCAAATACCGAAGAACTAAAAAGAATGAAAGTTAAAAATCAGAACTTGCAAATTTGACAAAAATTAAAAAAGACATTAAAATCTGAATTAGAACAGAAATACATTACTTGACACTTTTGCCTGCAGAAATGATTTTTAAACAATAATGGAATTAGCTAATCCAGACATTCAAAAAATCACACCAAATAAATCAGTAGGGCAATTAACAGAAAAGTTCATCACAGAATCTTTGATAATTGCCGAAACAGCATGAAAGGTCAGACCCTGTTTCAATCCAGATGTTCGGTGGTCCATTCAAGGCTGGGACACGCGAGGTGCGGGGGCCACCATGCAACCATGAAGGGAAAATATATGCATAACATTTTGTACAGCCACAAATAAGAAATTAAAAGCAGATAGTGAATTATGAGGTCTGTATCCTGAGAAAGGTCCTCAGAAAATATAATTTACAAACATGCATTTTTGTACATTTATTACAATCCGATTACATTATAGTTGTTTTGTATGTTTTATAAAAAACAATTACACAAAATAAAGTAATTTAACTCCACTTTAAAGCAACTCATGGTCCAGACTTGAAAGGGTTAGTTGGATTTAGGGTTCCAAAATCTGTGACTAGTCTGCATTAAGCTGCATTAAAGTGCATTACACATTTACTGTTGTTGAAATGGTTATATAAACGGGAAAATGGGTTATGAGGGAAGGGGTTAGTGAGCCTTAAGCCGGAGTCCCGGTACAGGCGAAATGGGACAATTTCACCCTGACTCACCCCTCCTGACAAGCGCAGGAGAAAAACTGGGGAACAGCTTTGGTCTGTACTGATGTTCAGTGTGGAGGGTTTACAGCGCTAGAACTCAAGGGAGGTTTTCCAGAGGGCGGGTTTGATAGGCTCAGAGCTCCAGGTTGATTAACCATAACACGGAGAAATCGGGGTTTATCAGTGTTTGGTTCCAGAACAGCTGATCCAAGTTGGTTCAGTCAACTCTTAGTTTGTAAACTTAACTATGAGTTAAACTCAAACCCCAGAACTATCTGCCACCGATGAAATACTGAGGTCGTCCCACTTTTAATGCTTTCATGGTGCAAACCTTTAGAGAAACAAGAGTAACATATCTTCATCAGAGGAGGAGAGTCAACTGCTGCGATTGAAAATCATTGCCCTATTGGTTTTACGATACATTCTTTGATCATTACAGATGAACAGGTGGAATTACATTGAACAGAATTGTATTTATATTTATGGGCACTTAGCACACAAGACAGCAAATAGAAATAAATTACATAATTCATTTTCAGTAGACCCACAATTTGAGGGAAGAATCA
Organism: Lophius piscatorius; assembly: GCA_009660295.1. Taxonomy (NCBI): domain Eukaryota; kingdom Metazoa; phylum Chordata; class Actinopteri; order Lophiiformes; family Lophiidae; genus Lophius; species Lophius piscatorius. The sequence goes on along the minus strand of VRLP01003975.1, from coordinate 12,535 downwards.
TCATTTCTTCTGACTTCTGTGTCGGTTGAGGAAGACCTGCCAGCGAGCAGGTTAGGTTTTTGAGTTTCTCTCATCTCAGGCTTAACAAACTCAGAGTTTCCACCAAAGCCGCGTTTTTGGAACACATTCAAGATCTACTGCCTCGATTATTTGCAAAACATGGTTGATAGTTGGGATTTAAAATCTTGATTATTGCATCAGTGGTTTCCATGTTGAACCACAATAACCAGCTAGTTCTATGCTGTCGTCCCAGACAGCAAGGGTACATCCCCCAAAAGGTCCCAATCCCTGCGTTGCACAAGCAATCTCCCTGATTGAACTGAATTGAATGTGAGGTTATGTCCACATTTTTTTTTTGTAAAAGAAAACAAAGGTGGTCAAAACGTGTTTTACTGAATTGTTAGAGTAAAACACGATGTATACAAGATCTCCTCGGGTCGATTCATATCCACCAAATTTGAACTAAATCAGACCAGCAATTAGGAAGTTATGTTAAAAAAATTGTGTTTTCTGATAAATGCTTCCCCTAAAAAGTACAAATCAAACTATTATAGTAAAATATGATACATAAAAGATATACCTTTAGTTGATTCATATGCGTCACATTTTGACTAGTTTGGACCAAAGGTTACACAATTATGGTCTGAAAACTTTTGACGCTTCTGAAGCTCCCTCTACTTTAAAATATACAACTGACCTTTCCCAAAAACAATCCAGTTCTTCGTCCCAATAAGGTCTATGTCAGTATAAAATTTGAAAACACTCGATGAAATAGTTTTTGGAGTTATGCGCTAAAACTGTACTTTCAGATAAAAAAAGGCCGTGTCCGCAAAACCTACCGCAAATCCACAACAACCCAGACTTTTAACTCTCCCTTAATATCCCCGACATAACGAGAGAGTCTTCTCAGATGCTCAGATTCAGACAGCTTTTTTCAGATCCCAGTGAGGGCAATTCTTTTGTAGCTTACCCGTCTACAATCACAGATCGAACAAACAAATAGATAGAGGTCGGTGAAGGACGGCGAGATAAGGTAGAATAAATAAAAAGACACAAATAAAAGACACAGTCATGAAAAGATTAAGTTAACATGACTACAGTTTGAGGTTAGTAACCTGATAGCAGAAGGAAAGAAGGATTTGGACTAACGGTTAGTTCTCCTCAAAGCTATCTAATAGCGGCGGCCTGAAGGCATCACCGTGAACTCAGAAGACAAGTCACGATCGAGTTGGCTGATAAATATTCTTGGCTGCCTTTATTTACCTGACCCTCCCAGAGGTAACACAAGATCCTTTGCTAGACTCCACAGATCTTGGAGCTGTGATTGTGAAATGGTTAGACGTTGCAGACTGAAGGCTTTCTGACTTTACGTTGAGGCTCTGTGATACCTGGGATGAGATCACATGAGAGTACAGAGGCCTCCTCTAACACATTCAGCATGATAATATCGCGTAGCGTTTAATGCATCACTATTTTCCAGTCACCTAGTGTTTGCAGGTTTAAGATTAGAGAGAAGATCATCTGTGAAGTTTCTGCTCATGTGCAACATGATTTCCAATAAGGTCCTGAGGTCTGAGCCCGTGTGCGTGCAAACAGAATACAGTGGGAACAGAGGGTGACAGAGGAGGAGGAACAAAAGTAGGCTTGGCAACCTAGAGAGTCATCATAGGACATTACATTTCCTGGAGAGTTGAACCAAAGCCGGAAGATGGTCATGCTTGATTTTTGTCTGCTGCACACAATCGGCCATTATTCCTAATTTATTGCTCAGCCTGTCTACTGCTCGTTCCGTCCACATGGTAGAGCACTCTGGGCTAAATGTCATCCTAGATGGCAAGATATGAAAAGCATGCTTTATTGTTCACCCAAGAGTTATTTGGGTCACAAATAAACATTTCTCCCTTTCTCAGTATGTTGTCCCTCCGCTATCCTCTGGCATCAGCTGCAGAAATCATGGGATAGGACTCTGAGTAGGCCTGTTGATATGAATGCATCTCTGAATCTAGATCAGTGACAACGTGAGCCTCACCTGTGGAGCCACTAAATAACTGTTAACATGAGGCTGTGCATCATTATGATTTACTCTTCAGAGAAATTCAGGGGAATGCTTTCAGATTCTCTTTAGATGTTCGATTAGTAGAAGTGAATCGACTGAAGAAATTACATTTGACATTTGACCTGGAATGCCTCAGGGTCCTGCATAATGAGCCCGAGAGTGTTGCTGGGGAAATGTCTGAAATGCCCTGCTAAACCTGCTGCCAATGCATCCTGACCTTGGATGAAAAAAATTAAAGGGACGACCTTTTTGTGTCTTCCCTCATGGCATCCTTTTCACAGCAACGGGCAGTAATAAGCTGTTAATTCCCCTTTTAAAGCAGATGAGCCCCAAACAAAATTAGCAACGACCGGGGGACCATCTAGCAGCTTAAAAAGCCAGATTTTTTATCTCAGGAGTTTGTGGGGAAGACTAACTAAAAGAAGAGAGAATATTGGACTGACATCGGACACCATTCTATCAGAACCAGAATTAACTTTCTAAGCAATTTGTACTACAGTTACTCTTCCGTGGGTTCAGTAAAACTGGGTTAGTTCCTGCACACCCGGGGTATCAGTGAGTCTTGGGCGCCCATGACCAAATCACTGGTTCAGAACTTAGTCCACTTAGGTCTAACCAACAGGAACGGCCAACTAGACCTGTAGTTATGGACATTGCTCTGATTCTTACGTTGACCCATTACCCAAAATGTTCTTTTCCTGCTACTCACTGAATCTCAGTGTTGCTCTTCCAAAACCATTTCATTAATTCTATTTTTAATGTTCACACTGCCATCATCTCGGCCAGTTGAATTAAAACCTGTCCACCTTTAATGGATCATTCATCTCCATTGGATCATTTGGATTGATCACTTATTACCATTTGCGTTTTATGTTCGCCCGGAATCATTGCTTGGTTTGACAATTTCAAACCACACTCCAGGCATGAATGGAGAAGCCATGATGGATCCACTGTAGCGATAAAACCATATGGGGAGCCTTTATCTCATTGGGTAGTGCAGTTGTCCCACAATCAGCAGATTTGGGTTTGATCTCAGCCCTTGGCACTACACGCCATTGGGTCCTTGAGCAAGACCCTAAAACCCGAATTTCGCTTCACAGCGGCTGCCCACTGCTCCCTCAGGGATGGGTCAAAAGCAGGGAATGAATTTCACGATGTTGTCCTGTGTGTAAGTACAGCGTATAACAACATGATCAATATACAAATCATTATTATTGTATGAGAAATATCCGTCATATCTGACTATATTTCCTTGGCTTCTCGCCACTGGATGATGGCGGTGGTAGATCTCATCCACCATTATCTGGTTCTGGAATCTGTCTCAACAAAAAACATTGAATTTCAGTTTGTTGTAATGCTTTATTTGTGAACAAGACTTTTAGCAGGTGATGTTCAGCAGGTATTACGCCCCCGACCTGAAAGCTGAGTATGAGTAAACGTTGATATGCTGAGTCATGATACGGGGAAAAGGGCATGTGAAGAAAATTAGGTGATTAATGTTCTACAATTTTATCATGTGTTCATTGGACTGTTAATTAATTCAATGATGTCAGGGACATCAAAACAGTTTTTCGTGGCACCAATCACAAAGGCAGACAGTTCCCCAGGGCACCCTGATTGATGATGGCGTGCTTGAACACCTGATGCAGTCACGTTCACGTCTCAAGCAGAAAACAGGGCAGTGGCCATAGTTTCACTTTTCTTTCAAATATATATCTACGCCTCCAAAGGTTTCTTCTCACTCAGGGAAAAAACGTTCTTTACTCTTCCCCCTTTTCTTCGGCAAACTGCTCATCAAGTTTGTTCCTCTGGGAAAACAGAATTTCCCTCCTGAGAAAAATATATTGTTGCACATATCTGAGCAGGTGTTTGGACATATACTGAAATTTTCACTTTTTCAGTGTCTCTAATTACTTGTTTGGGTATATGGAGAAACTCTGACCTACGAAGGATTAAATCACATCAGTCCGTCAGTTCTTTGTAAGCGATACATCGAAAAATAAATCGCATGACTTTTGACTTCCACTGGCTTTCCACTCAAAGTAGAGTCTAGTTGATGATCCATGAAACACTTTTTGTGTTCACCCGTTCACAAGAAGGATCTACGGCGGCAGCGATTGCCGACAAAGGCAATTGGCACCTGTCAGTGGGTGGGATACATTTGGCACAAGTGAACAGATTGTCCTGAAGTTGATGTGTTGGAGCCAAGAAAAGAAATGGACAAGCATAAGGATCTGAGTGACCAATTCTAAGTGCTAGGTGATTGGGTATGTCCCGAACCGCAAGTCTTCTTGATTCTGCAGAGGTTAGTACCTTCCAGAGTCGTCTAAGATGACAACTGGTGAACTGGCAAAGGGTCATGTGTTCCAAAGGACGGGCTTGTGAGAGTACGTGGCTGCGCTGACCCCTGTCAACTGCCAATAGGGTCTAAAACAGTCACACCAGTATCAGAATTGGAGAATGGAGCAGCGGAATATGGGCGGCCAGGTTAGAGTGCATCACCTACCTGACGAGGAGATGGTACCAGGAGGAACTGTGCAGGAGGCAGACCAGAGAGGCAGTGTGATGCTTTGGGCACCTGCTGGGATATTTTGGACCCTGCCATTCATGTGGATTCATGTTACATTATACCACCTGGATACAGCGTCGCTGTGGGGGATGACATCTCATGCCTAGTTTTATCTGGATCCAGATGTATTCTTTAAATGAAGTGCAGCTAAGTTAAAAATGATATTTCGATTTAGGTTAGGATATAATGAAATGAAGTTAATTCAACAAAACCTTCTTAAAATGTAGAAAGATAGTGAGTCTTGTCTTTGTAGGGGGCTGCTGGGGTATGTTTTTAGAAGTAAAATACTTTAAACACATATGTAATGTGTATCTGTTATTTTGCACAAAGTATTACACTGTAAATAAATATCTGTTTACTAGTATTTCACCATAAAATACAAGGTTTTCTACAGTGAGCTTTTTGACCGTGATCGATAGAATGGAAAATTCCTTTACATACTCCCCTCTTGTTACATCCCTTACTTCCCATCATGCTTCCTGTTTTTAGGATTAAATCACATGCGCGCTGAGTATTTGGCCCTGACAACAAATACTTTTTAATCCCCTCATAAGTTCTCGTTTCTCCAATCCTTCTTTAGTTTTTCTATCAGTATTTCTCACCGAGGCTTTGACCTTTAACTGCAGATCCACCGAAAAGCCCAAGCTTCATCTTCTGCCATAATGAAACACCTTCCGGTTGTTTGAGTTTCTGCGGACTGCTGCAATAAGATTGGGCTCTCTGCTGAAATAAACACACTTAAACGGAGGATGACACAAGCCATGTGGAAGACAGATCCTTGCAAGGATGCGGTGTTGGTTATTTTCCAATGACATCTTTGGAGGGGAGGATTAGAAGGGAATGGGACAGAAAAGGAGGCATTGATATGAATTCTGCATGGATCCCTCAGATAAATAAAAACAAACGAGGCATGTTTATCGATTAGCCAGGCGCGGACCTCCTGACTCAGTCTTAGGCATCAAGGAGTAAGTAGAGGGAGCGACGGAGAGAGGGAAAGAGAGAGAGAGGGGGGGTGGAGTGCGCATTTCATTCCAGCCCTCCATCCACAGCTGCTCAATTACTCCTCTCAGAGGGAGATATGAAAGCAGGGTGGCGATGTTGACGGGTCACTTGGACTCCTAGATCACCTTAGAGAGACCTCTCTCGCACTTTCCATCCACCACAGTGGACCTTGAATGGACTCCAGGCTGCTAATTGGACCGGGGATCCCCACGCCGGACACGACCGCCGGTGCACCCTGGTACATAAGCTCCATCAGTCCGCACGGGCTAATGGAGCTGTCTCCAGTAGCTACAGATGTAAGTTTCACGCAGCATGCCAAATTTTTTTTGATTTTGTCTTTGGCTGCACGGAGGTTCCCCCCGGTGTCACGGAGAGTTCCTCCGCGCCGCAGCGGTGCGTCAGGATCCCTTCCAGAGCGCTTAAACTCGCCACATCTGGCACGGCGAGCAAAGAAAAAGGCTGATTTCTACTTTTTGTTGTTGTTTTTAGTACCTCTAGCAGGTCATTCATACAATCTGAGGTATGATCTGTGAGGGGGAGGTGTGAGAGAGTTGATATTAACAGAATGATTCTCTCCTCTCCTCTCCTCTCCTGCGCGTCTGCGCTCCGCTCATTCACCGCTGGAGATTGAACTGAGGCAGGATTGAGGCGCAAATCTCGTGTTTCTGCAGCTTTGGCAATTAAAAGCACCCACGTTGATGTATTAACCTGCTGTTGATGTATACTTTATATTTATGACGTCTGATTGCTTTTCATTGCGCCACTGTCCTTGCGCGCACAAAAATGCCCAATCATCTTTAGCGGCGGCTTAATTATAAATCAGAATTGATAACATTTCAGTGGACTTATGTGTGCTCAATAGTTAGGACTTTTGCACCTACTATCATTCATTCCAATTTGTGCCCTGACATTCCCATATAAACCCAGCTACAGTCGTGTAAATGTTGATTTACCACAGGTAGTCTGCATGCTACGTTCAGCTTAGATCATCATTTCCCCACCAGAGGGAATCCTCTCTGCAGCAAGGAACCATAAAACATACAGCAGCTGCTTTAAATGGATTTTTGCTAATAAGTTGCAATAAATTAAAAGTAATAATGCCAGCTCTGACTTCACAGCCCCCCCCTGCAGTCTTACTGTCACATTTTCAGTCAGCCCTGTGGGATGTGTTCCAGACTCATGGACTTTCTCCATTTCTCCTTCTCTCTGTCTCCCTCAGTGTCTGAGAGTGGGACTGGTTCACACATATACACACGTGCACCCACAGCACACATATATAACTCACCCCCACCCACACACACACAGCCCACGCAAACACCCACACACACATTAGGGTATTCCTTACAGTAGCACCCACTTCTGTACTGTACATCAAAATAAGGAGGAGGAAGAAGGAGCAGCATTTTGACGTTGCTTCTTGAGCTAGACGGCTATTGGCTGATTGATTTAGGACCGAATCATCTGTAAAGACAAAGGAAGAAACACATGAGCACTCTGATGAGGTGGATGTGGTTCAACAGGTGTGAATGCTCCGGCTTGGGCTTTAACTTTGAAATTCAGACCTGCGGGCTTTAACGTCTGTGTAGCTTTTGTGGTATGGCATTCATGGTGGGAAAGCTGAAACTGAATCGGAGCCCGAGGTCAGGTTTGACTAAGACAGAAGACATCTTCCTCTCAACCATTTTTTGTTTCTCTCTAGAGCCTTCTTTTTCTTCATTGCTGTTTCCTGCTTTTTCTCTCCTAAATGTCACCTTGTCACCTTCTCTGGATAACTCAAAAACAGATTTGTCCAGTTGCCTGTTTATGGGTGCCTGCATGACCACACATTATGTTGGAGTGTGTTTTATCATGTCTTCTCATCTGCGCTTGTTTAGAATACATGTTTGCTGGTAAACAAATGAGTACGCCTCCAAAGTCAAAGTCCAATGTTGATAAGGTGATTAACGACTCGCCAAGGTAACAAGACTACTGTAACTACATGTAGTTACAACTGATAGTAGTTAGCACTGTTACCTCACAGGAAGACGGTTCAGGGCTCAAATTCACTCGGGGCCTCTCTGTATGGCGTTTGCATCTTCCTACGATGTAACTCTAAATTTACCATGAGTGTGAATGTAATGAAGTAATGATTTGTCCATAGTGTACCGCGCCTCCAGCCCAATGTCAGCTGTTATAGGCTCTGTAGCAACCCTGACCCTAAAGAGGTTGGGGTCAAGGATGAATATTACCATTTGGAATAGTGACACGTATTCAATTAAAAAGGGCCACCTTTGCAATTTAAATAAAATAAAATAATTGATCCCTCCATTTATGTAGATCTACCCCCATATTCAGATGTAGCTTCTTTTGGAGAAATCAAGTCACTCAAGTTGTTTAATAGTAAGAAATGTCTAAAAAACAAAAACATCTTGCAATGTTAAAGAAAGTTAGAATATATCCTGGATCTGCCTTTTCACTCAGATCCACCACCAATGTCCTTCTCTACCACATGACCAACTCTTGGGCTACATTTCCTGCAAATCTGTCAAGTAGTTTTTGTGAAATCTAAAATTCAGAAGTTACTGATTGTAAAATGTTAATTCTTCTCTAACGGTTCATTACTGTAATTAAATACACAATACAGGTACTTTGTATTTATTACAGTAAATTCATCATCATAATAATTATAACTTACTTAAAAACACATTCACCTTCCTCCAAGCCATTCAAGGAGTTCCAGCACTTTCCAAAAACACAGGTCCTTTGAATTTTGCTGGTTTTGGGTAAATTCTTCCTCTTTTCCGTATCGTGATAACTAAAAGGTACTTTCCTAACAGCACTAGTGACTTTATGGACCAAATGCTCCTGAGACCTTGTGCAGCGTAAATCATGAAAAGCCTCCACATAGAGATTTCAGAGTGAAAGCAGGAGAATATTAATCATTCATTCACACCACCAGAGTCAAGGTTAATAAAAAAAAAAAAAAAAACAAACATTATCTGTCAAAGCCTGAAGTTAATTCTCATGTTGTGAATCACAAATAATCAAGACAAATCGTCTAAATGGATCCACTAAATGGATTACTCATCTGTAAAGGGAAGTTGTTTGATGGCAAAATATATTTTCTTGGTGCAAAGAACTTGCCCCTTCACTCAGTTTGTCACAAAGAGAATGCTTGTAGGTGCAGGGAAATTCTTTGTCTGTGTTGGGAACATTTGGGAGGGAACAGGGGAAAGTATTCCCAGGGAACTTCTATGTGAGTGTGGGGATTTTTGGTTGATGTTGTGTGTAGGGAACTTTCATCATAAAAGGCAATCTGTGTGTTTGTGTAAGGAACTTATTTGTTAACATAGGGAACTTTCATCAGTGTTGGGAACTTGTTTGTCAGGGTAATAGGTAACTTTCGTTGGTGCAGGGACTTTTTTTTTTGTTGACGTAGGAAACTTTACTTAGCATAGGACACTTGTTTGTTGGAAAAGAGAACTTCCGTTGCTGTAAGGAATTTGCTTGTCCGTTTAAGGAACTTTCATCAAACCGTGGAACTTCTATGTCAGTCTGGGGGGTTTATTTGCCACATAGAGAATATTTGTCAGTGCAGGGAACTTATTTGTCTTTGTAGGGAACATATACAGTTCTACAAAAGTGATTTTTCAGGATAGGGTCATTATTTCTCAGAGTAGGGAACTTACTCTGAGTTCATGGGAATACATGTTCCCATGAACATGTATTCCCATGTTCATGGGAATTTGTATTTTGGGTCAGGAAACATTGGTCTGCACAGGGAACTTAATGTCAGTGTGGGGATCGTTGATTTGCTCAGTGAACTTGTTTGTTGGTGTAGGGAACTTTCATTGTAACCCTTTCTAACTGTAACCTCTGTTGGTTTGTTTGGGGAACTTGTTTGCTGGCACAGGGAACTAAAGTCTACGCAAGGAGCTTTCAACAGTGTAGGCAACTTATGTTTGTGCAGGGATCTGTCATTGTGCAGGGAACTGTCATTGTGCAGGGATCTGTCATTGTGCAGGGATCTGTCATTGTGCAGGGATCTGTCATTGTGCAGGGAACTTGCTGCACCCAAAAATTGAAGTAAGTGACATGAACTCTCTTTTATTCCTTGTGCCCTTAAATTGTTCCATGAATATGAATGTTAGGGATTTTATTTATTTTAAGATAAATTCTTGATTTTAATTTTGTGATGGTGATGTTTAAAATCTGCTTTGATTGATCGATTTTAGGTCCACTGGTTTAAAAAACTTTTTCTTAAACTTTATGAAATTATACTTGAAATCGTCTTTCAGTGAATCATTATCATGAGTCAACATGATGGAAATCAACATCATCTTACTAAAAAGACTATTTGATAAACATTGATCCACCATAAAATTAAAACCAACGACCCAACATTGTTGGGGCGCCCTCTTTGCCAAATAAATAGCTCTGCGATGCATCGTGTCTGTCAGCATTAACTTTGTAACAATTGTCGCAAAAATTTGAGATCTTCTGTGGTAACGGACAACGTGGGCTAATTTTGCTCCCCACATGCGCCAGTTGGCTTTGGACGTCCATGACCTTGTTGCTGATTCAGCAGTTTCCCTTGCTAAAACCACTTTGGTAGCTGCTAACTCCTTGATCCAGGTGTTTAGTCATGCCAATTCAGTTCATGTCAAAGTTTCTCAGATCCTTATTCTGGATCATTATTTCTGCTTCCAAAACACCATCTTTGAAGCGAAAATGTTCGATTGCTGCCTAATGTGTCCAAACCCACTGACAGGGGCTATTTAGAGATAAAGAGTGTATAGAATAATCAGTGTTATTCTGACTCCACCTGTCAGCAGTTTCAATGTTATGGCGGACTGGTGTATGTCATGATATCACGAGAATCTGCAGAATGGCTCATTCATTAATTTAATTACAATTAATTCCACTGTTATTCGTCACATTACACACAACACTGAAATCATTTCAAGTTGCTGAACCCTCTTTATTAAAGGTTCCTCGGCAACATCGTTTTCATCTTCTTCCGGTGTGAGATAATAAGATAAGTCAGGGATAATACCTGATTTGCACTTTACTGTATACCTGCTTTGTAATTACTGTAGTAGATGTCAGAGAGGCAGAGAACCACATGAATAGATTCAACAAACATCTTGTCTTCATGGTTACTTGAAAATAATGTACACTGCCAACCAATCAGACACTACATTTCTCAGCATCTTTGTTTTAACACGGAATAATGAACTGCAGGCTTGCATGGAAGTGAAGCTCTTCGTTTGGTGTCAAGGCTCATTCACTGAATCAGCTTCTGCTCTCTGTTGTATGAGACAGCAAAGTGGTTTGAGCTGCTGCTAATGAGGACAACTCTCACTTCTCTGAATTCAACCAATGCTTCCAGAACAACAACTGTTGTCACAGGGTGGCTTTTTATAGAGAGAGACGCCCGTCAGCGGCACTTATCACCGGAGTAAACAAAATTGAGAAAGCTGAAATATTACAAAAGCAGATGTGTGATTAGGAGTCTATTAGAAAATCTTTGGCACTCAGACTCTTCAGGGAGATTGTAATAATACCATACTATTACTGACCCTTGAGGACAAAGATAGCACAGACAATATGCAAATTATTGCATTAAAGATAATCATTAAGAGGTAAAAACACAAAGTTTACATAAAAAAAATAAGACCTTAGAAATAAACGCATTTTAATATAATATTTATCAATAATATTTATTTAATTTTTATTTAATTTTATTATTTTATTCCAGATCAGAGTATTGGCTTTCTGCATCAAGGCCAGCTTTGTAAGACAATGATTTTGATTATAAACTCAAAAGCCTTTCTTATAGATTTCAAAAAGGTTCAGGACTCTGGAACCTTTCTGAGGATTGTGGAAACTGTCTGTGTGTTGTGTTGTGTTTACAGCTACTCACAGCTTTGCATTGATTTATATGTGTATTCAACGCAGCATGATGCTGTGAGGGAAGTGGGTCTTATTGTCATAGTTTTCACAGTAATTGTGTTTCGCAACTATAAATGGGGACAGCATCAGTGGAATTTTCCAAGGTCTATTCTCTAGATACTGCTTTTAAAAGTTTGTGTTTTCAGGTTTCTTAAAAGCTGTGTCATGTGAACAACAAGCAGTTCCAGTTTTATGGGGAAACTGTTAGTAGGAACATGAATGAGCTGTATTGATCCATATCTCCTCATCCATCCATTCATGCAGCTCACAAAGACCTGCTTGAATCACCGAAACAAATACTTGGCATTCAGCCAAAGATATGCACAGATCATCCATAACATTAATACCACTGACAGGAGAATTCAGAGTAACACAGATGTTACCTTTGGCAACAGTGTGTGAGATACATAGGGGGCAAGTGAACTTTTTGTCTTTGAAGACGGGTTGGAAGCAAGACAAATAGATGAGCATACGCAGCTGAGTGGTTCTGACAAGGGCAAGATTCTGATGATCAGACGACTGGGTCAGAGCATCTACATAACTGCAGGCTATGTAGATGCAACTTGTCTACATAAACAAGACAAGACCATTCTGAAGTGGTTTGTATCTACAAAAGTGCTCTAAGGAAGGACAACTGGTTAACTGACAACAGGGTCACAGGCGCTCAAGTCTCACGGATGTGCATATTCCCTATCCTACACAAATAATAATAATAATAATAATACATTTAATTTATAATGCACTTTACATTTGGATCAAATCCCAAAGTGCTACAAAGTAAAAGTCGTCTGCTGAGCCCTGAGATGGTCAGGGAGGGCATTCCACAGACGAGGGGGGAACAGGACAGAAGGCCCAATCACCCATGGTGCTGAGCTTAGTCCGGGGAAGGAGGAGGCGGTATGAGTGGGTAGAACGGAGGGATCGTGTCGAGGTCAGTGGGGTGAGTAGTTCTTTTAAGTAGGGGGGTGCGTTAC